>JADRCD010208117.1:0-41125 GCA_019843815.1 Montemys delectorum | reverse complement strand
AGAGAAAGATGAGAGCTGGTATAAAGGCTGGTTCTCTACATCCCCCTGGCTTTCTCCCTTATTACCCTCAATCCTGGGACCCCTTGTTGGGCTTCTTTTACTCTTATCCTTTGGCCCTTGGGTATTTTCTAGATTAACCTCTTTTATCAAAAAACAGATAGATTCGGCTGTGAGCGGGCCTGTTGCGGTTCACTATCATCAGCTTTCTTCTATGTAGATTGAAAACAAGGCAGCCCAAGAAGACACCGAAGCTGGAGAGATGGAACCCAGCAATAGGCTGAATTTTTCTAGACTCCTTCCTCCCTCCACATGCCCCTCATTCAGTGCTCCCTGGCTTTGCACCTTCCAGGGCAGAAATAATTAAAAATTGATATTGCCCTACTCTTTCCCTAAAGACACCTTGGAGTACCGCCCTTAATACGGAACTCCTTGAGTGGATCAAAAATTTAATCTTGATTGACACCAAAGGCTGGTCCCCTGACTGGGCACAGGATCCCATTGCACAAGGATGATCTTGGCCGGTGTTGGTCCCTTTTCTGATGCCTCCCAAAAACCTCACTGCTCTCTATCCAGGGCACAGGTTCCCATTGCACAGATGGAGAAGTGAGGCCTACATTCCCTTGTCCAGGGCTCAGGTTCCCATTGCATGGACAGGAAGGTAGGACTGTCCCCCTTCCTGGCCCCTCGATCACCTTCTCCCCCGGCAAGGAGTGGCTTGATCGGAGCCCTAGGGACAGTTAACATTTGGAGAGTCCTAAAATCCTTCTTGGTCCACTCCAGGATACCGTCCAGGCAGGCCAAGGTGTTACTGTCCATACTGACCTCCCTCCTTAAGTTACAGTGAGGGGGGAGATGTCAGGGACAGAGTGTCCCTGTTGTCCCTGAGAATTTGACCTTATCTGAGTAACAGTCTATTCTCAGAGGAACCATGGAGTGTTCTCGGAAAAACCATAAAATGTTTTGTCAACGCTTCTGCTCCGGCCAGGTGTGAAGCCAGGTGTACACCCCCCGCCCCACTTCCTCTTAATGCTTCCTTGCTCTGCAAGTATAATTGCCCTGCCCTTCTGAAGTAAAGTGAGGCTTTGACAACCGTTTTTGCTTGGCCTCGTTCCTCTCTCTCGCCCGTTTCTTTCAGGCTCGGTCCCCTTCGGACCCTGGTTAATTACTCGCCCCGTGGGCCGGGGCAAGACGGTCCTTTGTCATCTCTTTGCCCTTGAGAAATCCTGTGTCCTGACACACATGGCTAGTTCTCAAGTGCATGCAATAATTTTTCACGAGAGGTCTCTGATGAAGGATATGTTTGCTGTTTTCTTTGGCCCTTACCTCTACCCAGAAGTAATTGCATTGAAATTTACATGCCCTGCCTACCCTCTTTCTCACATCCATTTAACAATGAATTATTCAAAACTTATAATTTTAAAAATGCATTTATCATATACTGATTTTGCTTTTAGAGTGAAAGAAAACCTAAGAGTGGAGATAATTAAAGAATTAATTTAAAAATTTACAGAAAGTGTGAAAGTTGCATAGACAGACATTTATTTTATTTTATGACTTAAACTTTATTCTGTACAAAAGGAAGGGCTCTTTGCTCTTCTTTATGCTGGAGGTAGGTGGTACTTTGCTGCCCTAAAATTCTTCCTATTCACTCCATCCCTCTGCACATTCATGTTGGGACTGATCCTCAGCAGGCCCTGAGTACTTTCTATTCTGAGCAAAGAAGGAAAACTTTTGTTGTTGGAGGAGCTCACAGTACATGCTTGTCCACAAATGACACAAGTTGCAAATATGTAAGGGCATAAGCTCTCCAGCAACAGGCAAAGTAGGAAGGGCAGAAAGGCCTTGTCTTTAAATCCTCCTGGGAAATTCTTGATAAAGTAAATTTGTGAAAGAGAGTAAACTACAGATGTACGTAGAAAAACATTCTAGAGGATGAAAAGAGACCCTCAGTCTTTGAAGAGAGTCTTTATTCATTTGACCAACATTCCTCCAGTTCTACTTTGAGTTCGTGTATCTATCATTGCTGTGACTGTCATGTAAAAAAAGTCAAGGAGTGTGACCCATCCTGGGGGTAGTGTACTGTGATGGATGGTCTAACTTGTGTGTCTAAGAATCCAGGAGAACAGACTATCTGGATCAGGAACAACCTTATTAGGAGGTAAACTCTGGGCTGAATATTAGTAAGAAAAGAGTTGACTCCAAGTAGTAGGAGAAGGAATTTCCCTTTTAAGGATCATAATATTGGAGGCATAGGATTGTAAGGAGTGGCTGTGAAGTCAAACAAATTGAAGGTGTCAGGTAGGATAGCAAAATGATGGCAGAAATATTGGCAGGGTCCAAAATGGGAGATAAATGGACCAGAAAAAACAGCAGAGAGCTTTTCAAACAGTATAATCAGTGATATATTTGAGCAGGTCTCATAATGATGCTGGTGAGGATGCTGCTGCTGTTGCTGGTGGTGGTGGTGATGATGGTGGTGGTGGTGGCAGTGGTGGTGGTGGTGGTAATGATACCTAAGGATTTTGTTTTCCTTTGGCTCCAAGCCATGCCTTCTGGAATCACTCCATTATGCAGTGTAGAGAGAGGCAGGGGGATGCAGTGGAGGTAAAGGATCAGGAGTTTCTAGCCCGTGAAGGATATTTTACAGAGCCTTGACCACTGACAGTAGGTTTAGGAGGTAGGTAGGGTGCTAGAGCTGAATATTCAGTCATGGTGTAAGTCAATGAACTTGAGATCATAACAGGAAGAAACTATGTGAGAAAGAGAAATCTGTTGGATATACTGCCTCTAGGAGGGGGCATTCTGTGACAAGTTTGTTCTATTCTAGACTTACTTCATCTGGGTGTCAGAACAACCCTATGGAAGTTAGACAGAACATCTGTGGTTGTTCCTCAGTCTACAGAGGTGAAGGTACCAGGTTGTGATAGCACCACGAGATTCATGGTAGAGAAGCATATGAAAGCCCTTGCTTTTGCTTACCTTCACCAGTAAGACTGATTGTTGTCCTTTGAAAAATGGCTCACTCATGTGGATGAGTTCCTTGTCAAGCTGTCATCTTCTCTGTGAAATCCTTCTGTGTAGAGTAACCATGGGGAGTTATATACCCTGTTAAAGCTAGTTCCTACATATTAGAAGTATTGCAGTAACCTGAGGTGTTGGTTGTTGAGTGGTTGATTTAGTCCATTTAATGGTAGTAAAAAAGTACCTAAGATTGAGTAATTTAAAATGTTCTAGAGGCTGAGATATTAGGCTGTGTAACATGAGGGCCTTCTTGCTTGGCCGCCCAATGGTGGATGGTATCACAGAATGGAATATGGTAGAGGAAGCAAGGAAAAGATTATGTCTATTCTCTTCTTTTAATTAACTAATACTATCACGAGAGTTGTCACTTTATGATTTCTCTAACTCTTATCATGCCCCCCCCACCAAAGACTGCCCTTTAAATAGCATCATTACATAAATTTACAAACTTGGAATTGAACTTTGCAACAGAACCTCTCCAAATTGCTGCCTTCCTTTGCAGCAGTTAGCACAAGTCTGCCCCAGTGATGTGAATGGCCTCATCAAGCCCGTGTTTCTAGTACCTGTCCCTTACTCAACACACACTGATATGCAATGCACACTTATAGAAAAAAACCAATAGGATAGATTTCCCTCTCCCAAATTGATCTTTCTGTGCTTCTAGGTCTTGGCTCATGGCATTCCTTCTTCCATAAGTGTTTCATGCTGCCTTCTTTGTCTAAAAACCTATTTACTCTTGACAACTAACTCAGATATTGGTTCCTTTTAACCTGTAGGAAGTAACCTGGTTTCTGAAGACCTCCTGCCCTCCACAATATTTATTGGATAAATAACTCTATATTTATCTCTGTAAATGTCAGTTTTACTGGCTTTGGTCCATCTCTTTAAAATTATTTTTGATTCCTTATTTGTGATCCAATCTATTAGTGACCTGTAACAGGCTATGTCACCCTCAATTAAATAAATGTGCACTCCATGGATTCATCCTATGTTTATCTGTTACACAGAACAGGCCTGATAAATGTCATCTGTCATGTGCTTAGGCAAGACAAATGAGATTGACCTGGACAAAATCATGCCTTGGAGATAAATTTGAATCTCTCTTGTACCTAAAACCTTCTCTCTCTCTCTCTCTCTCTCTCTCTCTCTCTCTCTCTCTCTCTCTCTCTCTCATTAAATGTCTTTATCATTCTCTCTGTGTCCTTGAGTAAGCTATTCACCTTGTGTCACCAATTTCATAGCCTCTATTTGACAGAATTACACTTAATTTTCCTTCTTAGAATAGTGACATATTCACAGAGCATCCAGAAACTTTTCAGACATTGTTCTCAACAATAGATCACAAAAGAGGAGCTGAGATCCACTTTGAGACCTATTTGATTAGTTACTTATCTTAATTTTTACATTTTTAGTTGTGGTTTGAGAAATTTGCACAGAATTTCCAGTGCTGCATTGTTTTGTCTATGGAAACAGGAGTAGAATTACCTGCTTGACTGAATTCTGCATGTTAGTTGGCATCATGGAGAACCCAGTATGATGCTGGCTTCATGACCCATGTCCAAGCCTTGTTTATCTTCTCCCACTACAAAGAAGGGCACTGGAGGACCTTCTATCTTGCTTTTTTCTTTTTATTTGTTGCATGAAGCCTATTGTTTGACTCTGAACAGATTTTCCCCATTTTCTCTGTTGAGTTAGAACTGGAATAACATCTCTGAAGCTGTCTTCTAGCTACCACATAACATCTCAGAGACTAACTGGTATGGTGATTTAAATCTCTCATTGTAGGATCTATAGGGTCATCATGCACAGGCTTTATGAATGGTATCTCTAGTTGATTGGGTGTATTACACAAGAAGCATGTGTTTAAGCCACAGGAGGGGATAGAAATTCCAGGTTTCTATGGACTATGAGGTCATACATGAGGTTTATATGTCCCAATAAGTTGATCTGTGAGAGAGAGCTCTTAGTGTTAACCTTGACTTCTGCAGAGATGTGACCCCTGCCTTCTCTTTCTTTCCCTTCTGTGCTTCCCCTCTTCTGCCTATTTTTGTATTTCAATTTTATTTTGAACCCTCTTTATTCCTCACTTAACACCGTCCTCATGGCTTCCTTTCCATCCTTGGCTTGAATGCCAACTCTGCCTTCCCTCCCTTCCTTCCTCTGCTTTAACCCTTGAGATCAATTAGGTCAAGCAACTGCCTCTTTTACATAAGCAGTGCCTGGTGCCATGGAATGCAGCCTGCTAAGCAAACAAGAGATAGGCTCACTCAGTGTGGGCAAGCTTACAGTTTCTCTGAAAACCCCAGCTCCTTTCTCCCACTCCTTGCCCCTGCCCCTTTGGATGCACCCTCTTCCTACGTTCCGCTTTGTCTGACCTTCATTACACTGTCTCTTCAAGTATCATTAGAATTTTATAAAGGAACCCCACCTCGTGTCACAAAGCAGCATCTCTGCTGATCTATTTGCATGGATATAAATACATTCAGTGCAAGTGAAGAGCTAGCTGATGAAATAAATCATGAGAAAATTTACAGGAAAGTCTTGAATCTCATACAAATCATTTAAAATGAATACCAAATCGGTTGCCAGCATACAGCCTGAATATTTTCTCCCTTTATACATGCCTTTTTAAAAATAAAGTTCTGCAAATTAGAAGACTGAAAAATCTTGTGGGTTTATTTTTTTTTATTTTTTTGTACATGCAGAATCTTCTCCACTTTGGCCGTGTCCTTCCAGAAACAAAGGAACAAACTTAATTTTGTTTAGCCAGCTGATTAATCTGGGAAGGTACAGCAACAGCTCAGAATATATTTAGTTTCTTACGCTATAGTTCATGCTGATTCTGAGAAGAGCTGGGTGAGATGTTTGCTAGTGCTTGCCTCAGCAGTCAGCGAAGGCTTTCCTGCCTGGGACCTCTCTGGGAGATAGGGAGGTTCAATGTTCACTACGCAGCTCAGGGGAGTCAGGAAGAAGGTGGAAAGAAATCGTGAGAAAATAAGGAAGCCAACGTGCCCTGATATTTGTTGAAGGCTAAGCTAAAACAGTAAATCTGCAGACTGGTGGGGCTGGATAGATTTTCATGGGAAAATTAGAGTAAAGAAAGATTGCAACATCTGATATTCTGTGTCTTTAAATGCCTTCCCCATTGGCTTTCCTCTTCCCCACCATATCTCATAGACACAATGGTTTGCTAAGCTCACCAAGTCGCTTGTCTACACTGTTCTATTTTCTTTCTCCATGACTTTGTCTTAAAATGTCCCACCCCATGATCTGATTACACATTTCCATTGTACTTAGCTGAGGGGGGAGGTGACAGGGAAGGTAGGGGGGAACGTAACAGGGAAGGGCCTAATAAGGATCTTGGGAGGCTTGTGCATCTTGTGCTCATGAGTTTTTATGTCAGTTTAACACAGCTTGAGTCATCTGAAAGAAGGAAATTTCAAATGAGATGTCTTCATAAGATCCTACTATAGGGTATTTTCTTGATTACTGATTGATGGGAAAAGGTTCAGTTCATTGTGAGTGATACCATCCCTGGGCACCTGGTAGTCCCAGGTTCTATGAGAAAGCAGACTGAGTAAGCCATGATGAACAAGCCAGTAAGCAGGAATTTTTTATGGTTCCTATATCAGCTCCTGCCTCCAGATTCCTACCCTGTTTGTCTATCCTGACTTCTTTCAGTGGCAATCAGTGATTTGGAAATGTAAACCAAATAAATCCTTTCATTCACAAGTTGTTTTGGTCACGGTGTTTCATCACAGAAATATCAACCATAGCTAGGACAGTCTTAGGAACTTTCTCTTTTCCTTCACAGGATAATCTTTACAGACATGATCTCAGGACAGTCTCATGTGGACCTTCACAGCTACTTTGCTTCCAGACAGTGATGGTTACATATAGCCTTGAGTAAGAAGAAAGTTATGAAATCTTGTGAGGTTTCTTACAGTGGTTCCATAGGATTATAATGGAGTGAAAGATTTCTGTCACTTAAGGAGATAGTCACTGTAACATCTTAATGGACACATTACTTATGTCTTTGCAATGCTGCCTATGTCAGTAAACATGCTATTCTGCCAATTGCGTAAAATGGAGCACATAAAGCTAAGCATGTTGTATAATGTTCAGTAATAAATGACTCTGTTATTGATTATATGTGTAATATATTTACTACTCATATTTGTGAGTATATTATGTCATATGTTAAAAGCAAGTTTTCTGGAAAACAGTATGCTCATGTAGATAGTATTTATGAAGTCTCTGGTTTGTACCATTTTCTTTTGTGCTTGCTTTAATTTTGTGTTGTTTCCATTCTGTGGCCCTAAGAATGGTAGATTATTTTATATACAGTATAACACACACACACACACACACACACACATACATACACACACACAAATTCACATATACACACTCATACATATACACTCACACATACACACATACATATATTGTTAGATTCTGGTGTGGGTCCCCCACTCATGAAGAATCAGAAGGGAGATCGCTGCAAATTGCATGAGGTTCTTATTGCCAGTATACTGGGGTTGTCCTGCATTCAGAGCAAAGGCAAAGACCAAGAACAAAAGCATATATACTTTTTATACCTTTCAGTACATAGGTTTATAGCATGAGTTGGTTATCTCTCATTGGTAGAGCCCATTGTCTTTTGTTCTCACTGACCTTTATGCCCTAGGTGAGGGGGAGATACCGATTGCACATAGGAGGGGTGGGGGGAGATCCACCCTCCTGGGGACGTTTCCTGGAACTGAGTATTTCTTGGGAATGGGTATTTGCTCTGTAAACCTTTCTGAAGCTCTGTCTTTAGGCTAAATGGACATTCCTTGCTCCTTGGTATTTTTATGAGGTGTCCCTATTTGCTCAATTCTTACAATATGTACATATACACTCACATACCTACAAGCATAAACCAATACCATGCAATGTAGGTGTGTAATAAGCTGCATAAGTATAGTCTATGTTCTTTTCACTGGAGTATTTCCTAATGCCCCTTTGTGTTTTCATTGTTGAGCAATTCATGACAATATAAAATGAAAAATTTGACTTGATTAAAATTTAAATATATCGACTATGTCCTTTGCCTTACAGAAGATTTCCAGTTTCATGAGGTCCCATTTATCAATTCTTGATCTTAGAGCATGAGCCATTGGAGTTCTTTCTGTTGAGGAAATTTCGCCCTGTGCCTATGAGTTCAAGGCTCTTTCCCACTTCCTCTTCTATTAGATTCACTGTATCTGTTTTATATTGAGGTCCCTGATCCACTCGAATTTGAGCTTTGTAAAGGGTGACAAATATGGGTATACTTTCATTTTTCTACATACAGATAGCCAATTAGACCAGCACCATTTATTGAAGTTGCTTTCTTTTTCCATTGTATATTTTTAGGGTCTTTGTCAAAGATCAAGTGACCTTAAGTGCGTGGTTTTATTTCTCAGTCTTCAATATCCCATTGATCAATGTGTCTGTCTTTGTATCAATACATGCAGTTTTTATCACAATTACTCTGTAGTAAAGCTTGAGGTCAGGGATGGTGATTTCCCCAGCTGTTCTTTTATTGTTAAGAATTGTTTTTTCTATTCTGGGTTTTTTGCCTTTCCAGATTAATTTGAGAATTGCTCTTTCCATGCTTTGAAGAATTGTGTTGGGATTTTGATGGGGATTGCTTTGAATCTGTAGCTTTCTTTTGGTAGGATGGCCATTTTTACTATGCTAATTCTGCCAATCCATGAGCATAGGAGATCTCTCCATTTTCTGAGATCTTCTTTGATTTCTTTCTGAGAGACTTGAAGTTATCATCATATGGGTCTTTCACTTATTTGGTTAGAATTACCCCAAGATATTTTATATTATTTATGGCTATTGTGAAGGGAGTTGTTTCCCTAATTTCCTTCTTATCCTGTTTATCATTTGTATAAAGGAAGGCTACTGATTTATTTGAGTTAATTTTATATCTGGCCATTCTTGTAGCTGTCCAGCAGCCACAATTATGAATGGGTTTTCTGGATTGGGATCAGGGACCTGGAAAGCCATCTTGTGTTACCTAAACCACGTGGAAGGTTCATAAAAATTAGCCACACACAGATGTGTTTCAATCAGCCATCTTTCATTCAATTCTCTGTTACAAGCCAACAGGTAGAATAAGTAAGGCAAAACCCCTCCCACAAGTTCATCAGCAACCCAGCCCAATCAGCAACTTCCTCCCCAGTCTCTGGAGGTGGGACTTCTAATGTAACTAGAACCAGGAGAGAGGCATGGCAACTTGCAGGAGGTAGACCGAGAGGCATGGTTATCTGAGGCACTCGGGATCTTAAGAATCAGCCCTCAGGCCGGGGGGGGGGGGTTCACACATTCTGCTGAAATTGTTTATCAGTTGGAGAAGTTCTCTGGTAGAATTTTTGGGGTTGCTTATGTATACTATCATATCATCTGCAAATAGTGATACTTTTATTTCTTCTTTACCAATTTGTATCCCCTTGATCTTTTTTTGTGGTCTTATTGTTCTATCTAACACTTCAAATACTATATTGAATAGATATGGGGAGAGTGGGCATCCTTGTCTTGTCCCATATTTCAGTGGGATTGCTCCAAGTATGTCTCCATTCAATTTAATATTGGTTGCTGGTTTGCAGTAAATTGCTTTTATTATGTTTAGGTTTTGGCCTTGAATTCCTGATCTCACCAATACTTTTAACATGAAGGGGTGTTGTATTTTGTCAAATGCTTTTTCTGCATCTAAGTAGATTATTATGTGTTTTTTTTTTTTTTTTAGTTCGCTCACCAATACATTTAACATGAAGGGGTGTTGTATTTTGTCAAATGCTTTTTCTGCATCTAAGTAGATTATTATGTGGTTTTTTTTTTTAGTTCGTTTATATAGTGGATTACATTAATGGATTTTCATCTATTAAAACCACCTTGCATCCCTGGGATGAAGCCTACTTGATCATGGTGAGTGATGGTTTTGATGAATTCTTGGATTCAGTTTGCAAGAATTTTATTGAGTTTTTTTACATCAATATTCATAAGTGAGATTGGTCTGAAGTTCTCTTTTTTTGGTTGTGCCAAAGAACCCAATCAAAAAATGGGGTAGAGAACTAAACTGAGAATTCACAACTGAGAAATCTTGAATGGCTGAGAAGCACCTAAAGAAATGTTCAAAGTCCTTAGTGATCAGAGAAATGCAAATCAAAACAACCCTGAGATTCCACCTTACACCAATCACAATGGCTGAAATCAAAACCTCAGGTGGAAACACATGTTGGAGAGGATGTGGAGAAAGGGGAACACTCCTCCATTGCTGGTGGGATTGCCAATTGGTACAACCACTCTGGAAATCAATCTGGAGGTTCCTCAGAAAATTGGAAATAAATCTACCTGAAGACTCAGTTATACCACTCTTGAGAATATACCCAAAAGATGCCCCACCATGTCACAAGGGCACTTGTTCCACTGTGTTCATAGCAGCCTTAATTGTGATAGCCAGAAGCTGGAAACAACCTAGATGTCCCACAACAAAAGAATGGATACAGAAAATGTGGTTCATTTACACAGTGGAATATGACTCAGCTATTAATAATGAGGACATTAGCTGGGCAGTGGTGGCGCACACTTTTAATCCCAGTACTTGGGAGGCAGAGGCAGGCAGATATCTGAGTTCGAGGCCAGCCTGGTCTACAGAGTAATTTCCAAGATAGCCAGGGCTATACAGAGAAACTCTGTCTCTAAATAAATAAATAATGAAAATATCCTGAGTTATGCAGGCAAATGGATGATGATAGAAAATATTGTCCTGAGTGAGGTAACTCAGACCCAAAAGGATAATGTACTAATATGTACTCACTAATAAGTGGATATTAGCTGCTCCCCCGTAAAAAAAAAGTACAGAATACACAAGATACAGTACACAGAACTCAAAAAGGTCAACAAGCTGAAGTGCCCAAGTGAGGAGACCTCAGTCCCACTTGGGAGAAATGAGAAAGCAACCACAAGTTGGGAGGGAGGGAGGGACATGGGAGAGAAAGTGGACAGGAGGGTGAGTGGGGAGGAGAGGAGAACTTGACCTGGTATTGGGTGAGGGACAAGGACTCAAGCCCTGAGGACCAACAGAAAGAATGGAAACTGGTAACCTTGGGAGATAGGAGGTTGGTGGGACTCTCCAGAATGCACCAGAGACCTGGAAGGTGAGAGACTCTCAGGACTCAAAGGGAGGGACCTTAGATGAAATGCCCAATAGTAGGGAGAGGGAACTTACAGAGCCCTCCTCCAGGAGGAAGACAGGACATCAAGTGAGGGATGGGGTTGCCATCCCACAGTCACCATAATTGTTCTTGTCTGAAAGAATTACAGGGATAGAAATGGAGAGGAGCATGAGGACAAGAAGGTCCAGCAACAGGCCAAAAGTTGGATCCAGCTCAAGGGAAGGTCCCAAGGTCTGACACTATTACTATGGTTATGGAGTGCTCACAAAAAGGGACCTAGCATGACTGTGTTGGCTCAATAAGTAGTGGGGGGGGGGGACTGGGTTGCGGCCCAGGCCCAGCCTGCTGTGACTCTCCCTCTCTCCGGTGGCAAGGGGCCTGGTGCTGAGGTCCAGGCCTCTCTCTCCCTCCTAGGGCTGGCTGGGGCCTTGGTGGTGAGGCCCAGGTCTCTCTCTCTCCTCCCGGGGCTGGCCTGTTTGCTGCATGGTGCCTTAATTAAAAAGGAGGCAATGTATGAATGAGTTATTTTATTGTAGGAAGGGGAAATATGCTAGTTGAGTGGAGAGAAGGAAAGGAGAGGAAGGAGAGAGAGAGAAAAGAGAAGGGAGAGAAAAGAGAAGAGGGAGAAAGAGAAGAGAACAAAGAGCAAAGAGGAGAGAGAGAGCAAAGAGAGAGAAAGCAAGCAAGAAAGAGGGGAAGCAAGAGCGAGAGGGGAGAAGAAGGAAGAAGGGAACAAAAAGTGAGGAGGCGAGAGAGAGAGGAGGGAATAAGAGAGAGAGGAGGGAGCAAACCACTCTTTTTATTGTATGGGGCATGGCATGCCTGGCTTGTGGTCAGATGACTGGGTGTAAGGTCTAGCTAGAATGCTGGGAGTTTGAGGCAGTGTCTGCCTGATAGAGCACACATCTCCTGCAGGGGCAGCTGTGAGGGGTCTGGGCTGAAATCTGAGCCATGGTCTCAGGAGCAATTCACTGAACACCTTCTGTCCCTTCGAGCAAATGCTCAGTAGGTCTCTGGGGTTCAAAGTGGTTCTGCTCTACTGGACTCTGGCTGTGAGAATTGCCCCACATGACTGCACTCCAGAAGACCCAAAAAGCAGCTAAAAAAGTCAGATACAGATATTTACACCCAACCAATGGACAGAAGCAGTTGACCCCTGTTATTGAATTAGGGAAGGCTGAAAGAAGCTGAGGAGAAGGGTGATCCTGTAGGAGGACCAGCAGTCTCAATTAATCTGGACCCTTGAGATCTCTCAAACACTGGACTACCAAGCAGGCAGCATGCACCAGCTGATATGAGGCCCCCAACACACATATAGTAGAGGACTGCCAGATCTGTGTTCATTCAGAGATGATGCACCTAGCCCTCAAGAGACTGGAGGCCCCAGGGAGTTTGAAGGTCAGGTGGGATGGGGGTGGGAACATCCACATGGAGACAGGGAGTGGGAGAAGGTATGGAATTTGGAACAGTCAGAGGGTGGACAGTGTGGGGAATAAAATATGGATTGTAAAAAATAAATCAATAAAAAACAAAGAAATAACGAAAAACAAAAAATTTAAATATATCTACTAAGAGAAACTATTAAGAAACTATACAACAAATGACTATAAGATACCATTAAAGTTATTGACATGTAAAAAATATTTTTGATAAGTAAATAATAAAAAGACAAATAATCCAGTGAAAAATTAGTAAAATATTTAAATAGACACGTTATTACCAGGATGTATTATTTGTTAAGAAGTAAAACATATATATTATAAAGGACTGCTATCAAATTATTCAAAGAATGTTTGAAAATGAACAGTAAGTAAGCAGAACATCTAATTACAAAATGCATCAATAATCTGAGTAGATTTCTCCAAAGGAAACACACAGATAGAAAACAAGCATGTGAATATTTCTCAACATCAGAAGTTAATTAAAACAGCAGTGATAAGCTAGGACACAGGCCATGGCTTGAATGTGTCCTTTCCAAGGCCAGGTGTTGAGGTGAAATGGCTAGTGTGATAATATTAATGGTGGTGACTTTAAGAGCTGATTCAGCCATAAGGAATTCTTCCTATGAACCGGATTAAAATTATTGTGAAAAAAGTTTTATAGTTTGCTTCCCTCCTTTCTCTCTCACTCTTTCTGTCTCTATGTCTCTCTGTGTGTGTGTCTCTCTCTCATCCTTTCAGTCTTTTTTTTTAAAAAAAAATTTATTGATTCTTGGTGAATTTCACAACTTGCATCCCAATCCCATTTATCTCTGTTCCTTTGTGTCTGCTGTCCACAAATAAAACTTCCCCCAGAAAAAAAAAGAAAACAAGATAGAATTAACACAGCAAAACCAAACCAAACCAAACCACCAAACAAGCCCCAACTTTGTCCTGGAAGCTGTAGTGTATAACACACATGCATGGCATACCCTTTTGTCCACACCTATGTTCATTGCAATGAGTCATTGTTTCAAGGCCTCCAGATTCTGCTACAGTATTAATACTGGTTCTCCATGAGGGATTCTGAATATCCTGTTGTACTCTGTGTCATTGAGACCATACATCTTGGAATTTCCAGGACTAGGCCTTTCATGCACTTCAGTAGGTCTTAGATGGTGTAGATGAGTCAACTCAAAGCCCTATATCTGAGCCTAGCAGTTAGATGAATTGTTCAACCTGCCAGCTCTCCTGTGTCCACATCACCAGCTCTTTAGCACTGCCCCAGCTAGTTCACACAGTGCCACAGCTGGCAAGGGGTAGGGTCAACTTTTCTGCCTCCATGTCCTCTGGGCTAGCTTACACCTCCATTTACCATCATAGCCAGCTCTACTCTGCTGCCCAGGAAAGGGGTGGGGCCCACTTTCCCAAGTGCAGCAGCCAGAAAGGGGCTGTGTCAGTTTTCCTGCTCTCATGAACCCCAGGCCAAGTGAGAGTTGGGGAGAGCACCCTTCCCTGGCCCATGCCACCTCACTGGCAGATGAGTGGCAGGGCCAGCTCCCACACACCTTCTGGCTGGAACAACAGCACTCCTGCCACCAGGGTCAGCTCTACTGTGCTGTCTAGGCATGGATCAGGGCCTACTCTCAGGAATGCTGCAGCCAGGGAGGCATGGGGACAGCTCTCCAGAGTGCCACAGACAGTGCGGGGCAGGCTAGCTCTGCACAGCCCTTGAATATCAACATGGTCCCAGGTGGCATTCCATACCAGAGACGTCCACAAGACCTGTAGTGGTAATATGAGCCACAGACATTGACACAGACCCAAGCTGTTCCATGGTTATGGGCCTGTGCTGAGACCTGAGGACATGGTGAAACCCATGCTGCCAGTAATGGCCATGTCTGGGTCCATGTGTTATTTTTTTCACTTTCTGCTTCCTACTGAATTAGGAGTGATCTTTCCTGTTTTCAGATGTCAGAAACTGCAAGATACAATCTTGGACATAAAGAGCAGCATTCTCCACACAGAGTCATTTCATCAGCACTGGATCTTAGACTTCTCAGCCTTAACTGTCAGCAAGACATTCTATTTTTCATAAGTTGCTTAGTCATGGGTATTTTGTCACATCATCACAAGATGGATCAAGACAAAAATCAGTTAGCTAAAATCTAACATGTTGACATCAAATGCTGTGAGGATGTGGGCAGTACAGGCAGTGCTCATTACTGCTGAGAAAAATTGTGTGAAATGATGCAGCCACTTTTTATGATGGGAAGTATTTTTGCAGTTTTTTTTTTTAAATAAAGCTTAACATACTCTTACCACATGATCTAGCAACTATCATATCCTTTGATATTTACACAAATGAGTTGAAATCTTACATTTAAACCAAAGACGTTCACAAATAACATATTTAAGCTTTAGTCATAAAGAATAAAACTGTACAGTGAATGTCTCCCAATTTGGAAGACTCCAATTTCCTGAGTGATGAAGATCACTATATGAATTAATCAATATGATGAGTCACAGTGGGGGCAGATGCCTGTAGATATTTTAGAACTCCAAAGTTGGCAAATACCGCAAATTTGAAGCAATCGGGCTGTGTATTCTGTAGTAGGACAGCTATGCTGCATAGCAATATCCTTCAAACACACACACACACACACACACACACACACACACACACACACACCTAAAACCAATGCACCATTGTCATAAATTCACATCTGAAAAATAAAATGGAATAGAAATCCCAGAGATAAACTGACTTGTGTGTGCATGTGTGAGTGTGTGCATGTGTGTGTGTGTGTGTGTGTGTGTGTGTGTGTGTGTGTGTGTGTGTGTATTTAATTCTTTTTTGCATAGTGCTTTTAGGCTGCATGACTGGCCTCAGAAGTATAGGTGCAATTGAACCCCTGTTTCAGACACCTAAGCCTCAGGTTCTACAGTGTATGCCAATGTGGCAACAGGGTTGGTTAGATTCTTTCAGGCTATTTAGAAAAAAGAAATTGCAGTAGTGAAAACATCTCTATCTCAATGACATGTGGGCAAAGCTGTAGAGCATCGTCCTGATTAATGATTGATGAGAGATGACCTAGCCCAGGGTGGATGGTGCTACTCCTGGGTTATATAAGAAAGAAGGTTGAGTAGGACAAAAAAGTGTTCCCTCACAGTCTCTGCCTTGGTTCTGCCTTGGTTTCCCTCAGTGCTGTACTATGATGGGACATGTCAGCCAAATAAACCCTGTCCTGCCCAAGTTGCTTTAAGTATTTATCACAGCAATAGAAACTGAACCAAGACAAAAAAAATAAAGTTAGTTAAGTGTTTATTGTGGAACCCAAACTCTTCCACAGAGTTTTCAACAAAAAGATGCTGAAAAACAGGATAGTTATATGTAAAATAATGAAAGTGTACTGTTGTATTATAACATTTACAAAAATTAACTAAAAGTTGATCCAAGACCAAGATAAGGGTTCAATATATAATATTCTTAGAAAATAATGCAGAGGACTCTCTTCATGACACAGGACCTTTGATTTCTTGGGTATGACACCAGAAGCATAGCAATTAAAAAAGAAATAAATTGAACTCTATCAAAATTACTTTTTATATATGCTCAAAAGACATTATCAAGATTTGAAGCACAAGATTGTGACAGCAGGTGCAACCTCAACTTTGGAGCAGAGTCTGAGCCTATGTCTGGGTACAAAGAGGAGAGAAAAGAAGATGAACAGAAATGTAGCCTGGGTGAGTGTCTGTGGCATCAGGGTACCAGAGCATGGGGCCAAGATGGGATGAACAGGAAAGGCACAAAAGAGAATAATGAGGATGAGGGTTGTGTCTTCTTCTCTGAGGGACTCTCATAGGAAATGGAAGGAATGATGAGAGCCGCTGAGTAGCTGAAAGATTATCTATAAAGATCTATGATGACCTAAAACCAATGCACCATTGTTATACATTCCCATGTGAAAAATAAAATGGGATAGAAATCCCAGAGATTAAACTCCTTTGTGTATGTGTGTGTGTGTGTGAGAGAGAGAGAGAGAGAGAACTGATCAGGTTGCTGCAGTTAGAATGAGAGATTGCGCTGGTAAATGATGGAGTCCTGGAAGATCAGATAATTCTCTCTCTTAAAGAGCTCTTGCCAGGCTTACTGTACAGAAAAGCAAGACTCTGGGTAGTGTGGACTAAGAACGTATTGACAATCTCCACAGAGCACTCCAGCTGTACTGATATTTGTCTAGAGGTTATACAGACCTCAGTTGTTGGCTGGGTCAGAAAGGTAGCCTGAAGAGAATTTTTTTCTGTGCTTAAGAGAAAAGCTTGTATCATCCCTTGATTTACACATGTCCAAGTACAGTGCCATCTGGGAGGTTTACTGTGAGATTGAAAGTGCCCTCTTAGAAGCTGCTTGGCTTGAGAAAATCTATATTCGTGTCTAGTGACATTTGGTGATCGCACACTATGAGGTGAAATTTGCATAGCGCGAAGACTAGTTAGAAGACCTAAGAGCACATTCGGCAATCCAGAACTGTAGAAACCCTGCAGCAGTTGAAAAAAATATAAATCCCACTAAAACATAGTCTTGCAAGCTAAGGTTCTGAGGCTGGCAGAATGCCAACTACAGACACTTTGAAACGAAAATGGGTATTTCTGCTTGCATTCAGTTGATCTTTGAGTATGTCCTGGTAAAGAAATGCCTTGGACCATACTTAGAATGTACTGACAGTCCCTAGATTGAAAGCTGAAAGTAAAGGATTTGGCTTTCTCTATTCACAGCAATGCCACTGGTAGAAACTGTTCCTGGACAACAATACTGTAGATTTGGTATCTCTTGACATTACTAACAAATGAGACTGGTCATCAGATGATTTTTGTTTTCTTTGAGAAGGCTCTGAATGCTGGCTTCATCTAGGCCATTGTTTGTGGAATTTGACTGGTATACTTTGACTGCCTAGGGGCTGATTCAAACAAGACTATCTTAAGAAGAGTTTTGGTTTATACTCACCCAGGCTTTTTGGGGGTATCCATTTGCTGTAGAAAGTTGAAGGATATTTCAATACTAGAGATTCAAACCTCTTGATCAAGCAGAATTGGACCAGGATTGAGGCTCAACTACACCATAATGTATAGGAACCTCAGAAACTCTGGGACAGCAACATGACCAAAGACCAAGAATATGTGGCTTCAGTGTTATACCCTGAAAGAATGCTCAGTGAGACACAGCATTGCTAGAGGTTCTACGCTGGGTGGAGAGGACTCATCCACAGCATTTCTGTCAACATAGAGGGAACACAGGCAAGCACAACTGAGATGTGGCTGATGAGAAAAGTGAAACTCTGCTCATGTTCATGAGTTGACAATGAAGTGAGATAATCTTGGGCATCAGAAGAAAAGACCAAACAGAACAGCATTGAAAAAAAGACAGAAAAGACCAGACATCCAGATGAACAAAGCACATGAGATGGATGGGGCACAGCCATGGAAGTGGAAACAAGGCTCCTTCAGAAATATTCAAATGTGGAAGCCCCTCCCAAGTATAAGGAGAAAGTGACTTATGCAAAGTAGAATGTACCCAAGGAAGTCTTACAATAGCAGAGAAATTCTCCTTTTAATATACTAAAGGAATTCTTGAACAACAAATTCACAGAAATTAGAAGCAATTGTTGAACTAATAATGTAGGGAGAGTAACCTGCTGGTGCTGGTAACACAGTAGGGGATACAGGTCTGGGCATGAAGACAAGGAAAGTGGGGCTCACATGCTCCAGAGTGCTTGGGTCATTCTGAACACATTATCATTATCTTGGGTGATCTCTTTGGAGCTCCTGGCAGAACATACAGTTTTGTTCCATACAGCTATGAGAACAGTACATGTTCAGCTCTACCTGAATTCAAAGGTTGGCCTGATAATCACAACAATCTAAGAGTGGAACAGCAAAACTGATCTTAACTGAAAGGAAGTAATTGTAGTACTGATCATGAGTTTAATGAAGACAAGGAAGAAAATAAACTCTAAGTGGTCCCAAGCACCTAGAAAGTGTACTTCTGGAAGCTTTGATGAGGTTAAGAATTGCTGCAGTCAAATTACATAAGTACATGAACTTATGGTTATGGTTCAAATAGACCGTGTGACTTCATTTTAGGAGCAGAAAAGTCCTTGATGACAGAATAGACCCTGATAACAAGAGCAGATAGCTACCAAGGGGCAGTGGTATCTGGTGTGGGAAGTTAAGGCCTTAGCAGCTGATTTTAGATGGAGAAGCCGTGACATGGTAACTTTACTTGAAGTAGAGAAGAGGTGGGAAGCAGATGGGGTCTCAATGTGTATTTGTGTGTGGGGGTCGAGATGGCACAGTGACACCAATAAAGCAAGAAAAGGCAATCCTGTATAGAGTCTAGTGGCAGGAGCTGCCTGATTCAGCTTGTTTCTTTCCAGGATAAAGAAACAGTAGTCAATCATATAGGTTTCAATTATTTACAATTCTGGAACTATGTTTTATTTCTACATAGGTAGTTCTTAAAACCAAGCTTGAACACAAAGGCCTTGGTCAAAGACTTGGTATTTTATCAGACTAACCCAGCTGGCCTACATTGGTCACAAGCACAAACAGCAGCTGAGTCCTATGTGGTCATGGAAGTAGAAATGAAACGTCCTCCAAGACAATTAGGACAGTCCCTCTGCCTCTGATTAGTTCCTTGGCATTTGGAGTGGGAGGGCTGTTACATTTCTCCCTTTGTATTTCCAACTTGGTGGTAATTTCAAGAAACACTTTCCATTCATAAAATGTAAATGTATTCAACATATTCACTCACTAATATAATCTTCCCATTGATGTTTATACTGTCTTCAAATTCTTGCAAGTCCAAAGGAATCTCTTGAACATTCATTTTAATTTCTTCTAAGCAACATTAATGAATTCCCTGAATAGAATAGAACTTTATGGCATTTTAATTGACTGTTTGGAAGTAAATTTCCACTTTCCAAAGAGTCAGGATTTTCCTGGCTGATTCCCATGAGAGGAAGTAGGACAGGATATACTTTTTTAAGGCTCCAGTTCTCTTTAAACTAAAATAGGGATCAGATTTCATTGTTGAGTCAACTATAGAGACCTTTCCCATGGGAAGGATTTTAAGAAACACAGAGTCTGCTTCTCATAGTTGGGATGTGGCATGGCATGGTCTTTCTGGAGGCTTGAGGCCTGGCACTGGTCATGGTCTATCATATTTGGTAGCAAATCAAAAGTCACTGAGGTCAAAGACACTAGCTGGAGTGCAATTGCTTTGCAGAACAGCAAACAGAAAGATCCTGGGGGCAGAAATGGTGCTGGCCTTCTGAGTTTCTCAGGTTGGCCCTCTAAGATGTACTAACGTTGGCAAAGGTAGACTTCTCTGAGCATTTTTTCATGTACGACTTTGAGTTTTCCCTACATGTCTCTTCAGATCTATCCCACTAAGGTGAACTACTGAACTAGAGTTAAAATTGTTCCATTCAAAATGCAGATACTGAGCCTAAAGATGTATACTCACAAGGGTAGAGCCAGGACTTGACCTGAGAGATGCAACTGCAGTGTAGGTATACCTCAGCTAGTATCTGGGCTTGGGAGTTGAGCCTTCAGACTAGAGTGCTCATGCTCAGTCATTGCTCTCCTCACTATAGCTGGTTTATCATTTGAAGTCCCATGTAAAATTGAGTGGACGGGAAAGAGCACAAAAGAGTGAAATAGCCCAGGGTACTCTTTTCTTTGCTGAACTTCTTGTCACCACATTATGCTATCCAACTCTGGGTAGGTTTCTCTATGTCTCCAGACATTTCTACCCATATTGCATGTCCCATATCCATACCACCATATCCTTCACAGACATGCAGGTCTCAGGCACCAGAAAGGTAAAACTCCCTCAATAAAGCTAAAGAGTTTGTTTTTAGACCACACTGAGGAAAAGTGACTCACAGGCTTCTTAGCTTAGTAACTACATGTACCTCCACTTGGCCAAAGACAATTAGGATGAGGCTTAAATGGCTCCAAAAGGGTCATCTCTAGCTGGAAGGTTGGTCTCCAGGATGGCTATTCTGAGGTGGTAGAACTTTTAAAAGATGCAACCTAGTATGTGGTTATTAGGTCATGGGGACACAGCTCTTGGTACAAATTGGTGCTGGCCTGTGGGAGTGGTTGTTGGCAGAGTGGTTGGTGTAAAGCGAGGCACTCTCTTTTAATGCTCCTGCTGCTGCCTTTTCATTTCATTTTATTTTATTTATTTTTTCCACCATACTGTGATGGATCTAAAGAGCCTCAACAGGATGTGAGCTTGGATCTCTAGCCATCAGCATTATGAGCCAAATGGTTCATGACCTCATGGCTTCACATTGTAGGAATGTTACTACAGCAATAGAAAATATATATGGTTCCTGAAGAACCAGTATCCTCATTTGTTACTTCCAGAATTTACCACTTCCTCAAAGAAATACTCCTGTTTTTTATGTTACTTTATTCAACAAAGAAGGCAACTATATTAGCTTGTCACATAAAGATGAACTCAGTGTATATGCAATGAGTGCACACACACAAACTACAGAAATAGTCGCAAATTCAAGTGACAATAAGGCTAGGTGGGAGAAGTTAAAGAGGTATGTGAGAGAGGTAGAGATGTTGTAAGTACAACAATTATTCATAACATTTTTTTTTAAATAAAAGTAAAATATTGGGGCCAGTGAGGTGGCACAGTGGGTAAAAGTATTTAGCATAATGCCTGAGGACCTGAGTTCCACTTCCATATGGTGGAATGAGGGAGCTGGATCCTACATTCTGCACACTGTTCTTGATTGACCTCTACATACTTGCAGCGGCACAAGGATCCCTGCCTGTATCCCATGCACAGACAAATAAATGTAATAAAAATTTCTAATAATAGACAAATGTATTAATTTTACCTTCTGTTTTTCTTCTTCATGTAATGTGGCTTAGTGATGGACAGTGATGATTAAGTGTTCTGACACACTAGGGACTTTGACTCACTTGGAGTAAGGAGTGCAGCTGATGGAGAACTCTTAGCACCATTAGATAGCCTCAGTGTTGACACTCATTCAAAAAAAAGAGGCCCGTCTTTTTCCCCTTTGTGATTCTGACTGAGAAAATGACAGACATTCAGCTCTCTTAGTTCCCATAATGAGTCTGGGGTTTGCTGACAGTGAAGGTATCAGGCACATATACAATGAGATAGTAGCTTAAATGCCATTGCAAGCACTTTGTGCCTCAGCATTTTTTACTGCATATCTCTGAGGCTGTATAACTCGGGGACAAAAGAACTGAAGACAAATTCTTACCTGCAGTCAGTAATTGTAATTTTTCCTAGTCCTTCTATTGTTAATTGAAGACTGTTGTGTAGCTGCTTTGTGACAGATTGTGACAAAAAAAATATAATTAATTGAAGTAGTGTCATGAGAACCTGAATTTTCAGTGTAGGATAAAGTTGAAACAGATGTGAGATTGATGAGGTTAGGTAAAAAACCCTGTAATTTATAAATGTATATTATCTGTCTCCATCTCCAAGAAGGCTTAGAAACAATGGACAGTTCAGTAGCAATGAAAACCCGTAACACCCAAATTGTAGTCATTATATATCATTCATCACTAAAAGGAGCCAAGGCTTCTTGGGGAAATGGCTGATTATAGGTCTGTGGCTGGAAATGTACAATTTGAGCTGGGAACATTTTGTCTCACTAGACAGTAAAGAAGCCATCACAGAATAATAATAAGACCTTGCCAGGAAGACTCAAGAGGCAACATTCATGGAACCTCTCGGACTGAAACAGGACAGTTCACATATTGATAAGCTTCATTATCATCATGAATAAACCCCCAGAAATGCATTTAGAAGTATAATTTCATAATAAAAATAGTATTAGAGAAACTAATTGTCATGTATTGGGGATACTATTTGAAAATTGGGAAGAGTCAAACATTTGAACCTTCTTTCTTGTACCATTCATAGCATATAAAAGCCAGAGTATATAATAGTTGAATATATAAGAATATCACAGTTGAATTTGACATGAGAAATTACAGAAGCGTTTGTAAAAAAAATTTACAGCTAATTATCAAGAAAATAAATTTATTGCAAAGTTTCCTCGATGAGCTAGAGGATCGGGCAGTTTGCTGTGAGATTGTATCTCTTAGTAATATCAGAATTTATACCCTGAAGATTCACCATCATGGCCATCCAAGCATGAGCTGAGCAAGGCTGATGTTAACAAATATTCCAAACTGACTGAGAAAAAATTCTTATAGGTCCTCAACTTTATACCAAGGATTACAGGCAAATGGTTAAGGTTGGGAGTGGGAAAGATGATACTTTCTAGGGAAGATCATAACACTTGATTGTTCAATGCAAAGCAATCAGCTCTGAAAATGTACATATAAGTAATAATATATGTACTGAACAGGTTATAGTTAGGAATGTATGTGTATATACAAATACATATATGCATGTAATAGCAACTACTGAAAAAAGGTCATGAATTTGAAGGAGAATGGAATGAATATGGGGGGGTAGAGGGAGGAAAGGGCATGGAGAAATGATGAAATTAAATAATATATCTAAAAAGGACAAAAAGAGATGAGATTGGTCTGATAATATTTTGTAACATTCTTATAGACCCATGTAACACTGGCAAGAACCCATTTCAGGGACAATGTGATTCTATGTGCTATCTAACTAGTGAACTTACTTACCATTGCTTCTAAAGGAGGTACATCTGGTTGTTTTTGTTTTTTTGTTTGTTTTTTCAAGCATCTAGGTATATCTATCAACTAGTTTGTTTTCTGTGATAAACAACACGATCAACACCAAATCGGGAAAGAACGAATTGTTTGGCTTATAGATTGCAGTCTCTCATCAAGGGAGGCCAAAACAAGAATTCAAGTAGAAACATAAATGTGGATATGAAGCATGAACCAGGGAGGAATGCTGCTTACTGTCTTGCTCTCCATGGCTTGCTCAGCCTGCTTTATTATATAATACAGGACCACCTGTCCAGGAATGTCACTACCCGCAGTGAGCTGGACACAATCATCCATGAAGTGCCCTACACAAGTGATCAGATACCATCACAATGGAGGCACTTTTCAATTGAAGTGCCTTGTTTCCAAATGAGTCTAATTTTCATCCAGTTAATAAAAACAAACTACCACATATAAAAGTTAAGTGTTTTGAAATAGACTCCAAGGTAATACTCAACTAAACCCACCCTTTGGGAAACTGTAGAACAAATTTCTTGGTTTGTTTTATAAATGAATTGAAAGAGCATATAAGTGAGAGTCTTTCCTTGTTGGCCTTTTTGGAACACTTGAGGAAAATGAACATGAGTTACAGGCAAATACCCATATTGTAATATTTAAATAGGACCACTAAAATGGAGCAGAATTGCTTTATGTTAGGAGATAGGTACTGAAGTGTTTTGAGGTGAATGGTTCTGGTTTGTCTTATTTTATTTTCAGTGGTCCAGAAAATATGTAGAGGTGTAAACTTAATTTTTTTAATAAAAATTGGGAAAACATATCATTATACTTTAGAGACACAGAATAAAATATGATGATATAAAGAGGTATGATTGCTTGAAAATAGTCTTTGTGGTTGAAAAAAAGATGAGCCATGCAATAACCATGGAACTAGCCAGGGCTGTGTTTATTAAGGCCTTGTAAATGCCTGTCAACATTATATACATACACCATACACAGCACACAGGAGTATTTATCATACATATAACATACATAAGAATATGTGTATAATGCATAATCACACAAACACAAGCATAGGTTTAAGTGACTTTGTAGTTTGAGTGGTTGATGTCAAGAAGGCAATGCTAGGTGTGAGAGCTGGCCTCTAAAAGGCTGTATCGATCATACAATAACATTCTTGTAGACAGCATGTGCTCTTGTACAGCCTGTTATCTAGTACTTCTTTAGAGATGTAGATCAGAGGTTCTCTTTCCTTCATTCATATTTAAAAATAATTGTTATATATCCTCATGCATGGGCAGTTACATGATCCAACTGCCCACAGAATCATTTAGCAGATAACACATGAAGCCAAACTTATGACCTCTAATTCAAGCTCCTGAAAGTAGGGAGTAGCCAGAGGCACAGACTCTAAGGCCATGTCCAGGTCAAGGACAGTATGAAGCCAAATACTTGCCCATAGACTTCTTAGTTCCTTGGAGTCAGGTTCATATAGATTTTTGGTCTCATAATATATCCAGTAAAATTATACTATCAGTGAGTGCTGGTGTCTTGACATTAGCTCCTACTGAACACTAGAGTCTTGGAACTTCTAGGCTGATTTTTGAGAAATATTTGCTCCTTTGGATCATTCTAGATAGTTTTAGAGTGAGGGTGTAAGGGAGTGACTAGTCATTTCTGTTCATAATCTCACAACCTGGGGTTGGATATAAGGGTTAAACTATGGAAGGAATTAAACTCTGTTAATTAAGAAAAATATTTGATGGGTTCTTTATCACTGAGAGATGAGGGTAACATACAGGGAGAGTCAAAGGCAACCACCCTGCTTTCCTGGTTTAGGATATTGTATATTAGTCAGAGGACTTCTACAAAGCAGTACTTTGTTGCTTTAAGTGCTTGCTATTGATCAATAACCTCACTTTAAAGCACAACTGTAGGATACTGGGTAGTTCAAAATATTTCAAGCATTAACAGGTAGCAGTACTTCCGGATCTAAGCAACTATAATATGAAAGTAAAGAGCTTGCTGAGTCTGCAACCCAAACTAGCCTGAACAGAGTGAGGCACAAGATTGGTAACAGATCTCCTAAGGGACACCAGCTTAGGTGGTCCTGATTGGCCTGGAGTCAAGAGCAAGAGGTCCCTAATTCTCAGTCTTTTAATTATATTAACATTAGTTCTTTAAGAATTTCATACATTGAACTTTGAACATATTTGCTCCTCCCTTAACTTCTCTCTGATCTACATTGTCTTCCTTATCTACTCAACTTGTGACCATGTCTTTCCCACTCCCTAAGTCTAATTTGTTCTTTCCCTATATTCACAGATGTGAGGCTTTCTACTGGAGTGTAGTCAACCAACCAGAGGCAAAACTTAAAGAAAATTGATCCTCCTTGTTGCAGCAGCTGTCAATCATCAATAGCTCCTTAAAAGGTAGGGCTTCAATCCTCTCATGACATTAACTCATGTACTCCCCATAATTAAAGTGTGACCATTATAAAACATTATTTTAAATTTTGGGTTCTGTATGATTCAAATACACAAAAGGAGACAGGAACATGGGTCCGTGGAATGATTTAGCAAATTTCAGTATTTATAGACATATTTGCCAATCCTGTAAATTGATATCCCTATCCCTTTATTTCTCCTGGTGTTATAATTCTGAAACATATTTACTTTGAGAATGTATCAGAAGGTATCTGTAACTTATAAGAGTACCTTTCTATAAGGTCTTTATTACATCTACAGTTTTTAATTTTATGTTACAATAAACATCTAATACCCAGCATGGATTCCCATTTTCTACACTTTCCTGCCGTTGGCTTTTTTTTCAAGTGAGGATTCAAAAGACATATTGTACTCATGCAGTTTTGTTCCTCACAGCTCAGGCTTTCTCTTGGCTCTTGCCAAGTTAGAAAGCTGTCATTTTCTGTTGAGAAGGTCACACATATCAAACTGCAGGCTTTCTTAACCAGTTATGGCTTTGTGGATTAGAATCTATTTACATTTAAAAAGTTTTAAGATGTTTTTATTAGACTTGTTAGTTGCTTATAGTAATGGGTTTCATTATAGGATTTTAAAATAAGCTTTCTTATGATAAAATCTTTTGAATAAATAAAAACATCACAGACCAAAATTAACCAGACCCAAAGTTTATGCAGTTTAGTGAACTTATACAGTTAGAATTGGCATTTGAAATGTGAGCTGTGAAGTTTCACACAAAGTTTTATGCTTTCAGTATTGAATATATTTTATGTGCATATTCATCACTACCAAAACCAACTAATCAAAAAAAAAAAAACAGAAATAGTGGAAAACAATTAGTCATGCATTCTCATATACATCCTCATGTGCATCCTCATGTACATACTCATGTACATCCTCATGTACATTCTCATGTCTATCCTCATGTGCACCCTCATGTGTATGCACATATATATCCTCATATACATTCTCATGTGCATCCTCATGTGTCCCCTCATGTGTATGCTCATGTACATCCTCATGTATATTCTCATGACTATCCTCATGTGCATTCTCATGTACATCATATTGGTTTTGGAGACTGAAAAGCTAGCCAGTTAAAAAGAAAGCAGTAAGATGGGGAGAACAAGGAAGAAGTGAGTTAGTGTGCAACACTTAACTGCTGTCTAACTCTTTAAGTATAAAACTCCAACTTCTTTTTCCAAGAATGGTTTCACATCTATCAGCAGACACTGTTGGAACCCATTTTTTGACTAAATATTCCAAGGCACTGATCTTCCCAATTCCTTCTTTGGATGTGAAGTTAGAAGTTGCAACTCGAGGGACAGAATTCTCTCAGGTTTCGAGTAACAGAGCTGGATCAGCGACCCTCTCTGCCCCTTCCATGCTAGGGGAGGACCTGCCTCCAGGGCCTGCTTCAGGCCAGAGACTCAGGTGAGATCCACCATTTTCTCTTTAATGACTTTCTAAGGCGGGGCCAGCCTGGAGGCACCAGCCGGGAGGCACAGGCCTCAAAAGTTGCAGGGGAGTTGCAAGGCGACAGGGACACGACAAGCTCTAGTCAGAGACACTAAGAACATCTATCACCTGGGATCAAGAGATCGCGAAAGGCAAACCAAGAATCCTACCAACAGAAACCAAGACTACTTGGCTTCATCAGAACCTAGTACTCCCACCACAGCAAGTCCTGGATATCCCAAAACACCAAAAAAGCAAGATTTGGATCTAAAACCATATCTCACAGTGCTGATAGAGGAACTTAAGAAGGACATGAATAACTCGCTTAAAGAAATACAGGATACCACAGGTAAAGAGGTACAAGCCCTTAAAGAGGAAACAAAAAAAAAAATCCCATAATGAATTACAGAAGATCACAAGTAAACAAGTAGAAGCCCTTAAAGAGCAAACTCAAAAATCCCTTAAGGAATTGCATGAAAACAAAAACAAACAGGTGAAGGAATTGAGCAAAACCATGCAGGACCAAAAAAATGGAAGTAGAAACAATTAAGAAATCACAAAGAGAAACAACTCTGGAGTTATAAATCTTAGGAAAGAAGTCAGGAAATATAGATGCAAGTATCATCAACAGAATACAAGAGATAGAAGAGAAAATCTGAGGGGCAGAAGATAACATAGACAACATGGACAGAACAGTCAAAGAAAATGCAAAATGTAAAAAGACCCTAACCCAAAACATCCAGGAAATGCAAGACACAATGAGAAGACCAAACCTAAGGATAATAGGTATAGAAGAGAGTGAAGACATCCAACTTAAAGGGCCAGTAAATATCTTCAATAAAATTATAGAAGAAAACTTCCCTAACCTAAAGAAAGAGATGCCTGTGAAGCCCATAGAACTCCAAATAGGCTGGACCAGAAAAGAAATTCCTCCTGCCACATAATAGTCAAGAGACCAAATGCATAAAACAAAGAAAGAATACTAAAAGTAGTAAGAGAAAAAGGTCAAGTAACATATAAAGGCAGGCCTATCAGAATTACACCAGACTTCTCACCAGAAACAATGAAAGCTAGAAGATCTTGGGCAGATGTCATACAGACCCTAAGGGAACACAAATGCCAGCCTAGACTACTATACCCAGCAAAACTCTCAATTACCATAGATGGAGAAATCAAAGTCTTCCATGACAAAACCAAATTCACACAATATATTTCCACAAATCCAGCCCTTTAAGGGTAATATGTGGAAAAGTCCAATACAAGGAGGGGAACTACATCCCTGAAAAAGCAATAATGTAATCTTCCAACAAAACTAAAAGAAGATAGACACATGAATGGAATGCCAGCTCTAACTACAAAACTAACAGGAAGCAACAATTACTTTTCCTTAATATCTTTTAACATCAATGAACTCAATTCACCAATAAAAAGATATAGACTATCAGATTGGGTATGTAAACAGGCCCTAACATTTTGCTGCATACAGTAAACCCACCTCAGTGACAAAAACAGATACTACCTCAGAATAAAAGGCTGTAAAACAATTCTCCAAGCCAATGGTCCCAATAAAAAAGCTGGAGTAGCCATTCTAATCTTGAATAAAATCGACTTTCACCCTAAAGTGATCAAAAAAGATAAGGAGGGACACTTCATATTCATCAAAGGTATTATCTACCAAGATGAACTCTCAATTCTGAACCTCAATGCTCCAAATGCTAGGGCATCTACATTCATAAAAGAAACTTTACTAAAGCTCAAAGCACACATTACAGTGCACACAATAGTAGTGGGAGATTTCAACACCCCACTCTCTGCAATGGACAGATCATGGAAACAGAAACTAAACCAGGGTACAGTGAGACTAACCGAAGTTATGAAACAGATGGATTTAACAGATATCTATAGAACTTTTTATCCTAAAACAAAAGGATATACCTTCTTCTCAGCACCTCATGATACCTTCTCCAAAATTGACCATATAATTGGTCACAAATCAGGCCTACACAGATACAAGAAGATTGAAATAAGTCCCTGTATCCTATCAAATCACCATGGACTAAGGCTGCTCCTCAATAACAACATAAACAATAGCATGGCCACATACACGTGGAAGCTTAACAACACTCTACTCAGTGATAACTTGGTCAAGGAAGAAATGAAGAAAGAAATTAAAGACTTTCTAGAGTTTAATGAAAACGAAGCCACAACATACCCAAACTTATGGGACACAATGAAAGCAGTCCTAAGAGGAAAACTCATAGCTTTAAGTGCCTCCAAAAAGAAACTGGAGAGAGCATACACCAGCAATTTGACAGCACAACTGAAAGCACTAGAACAAAAAGAAGCAAATTCACCTAAGAGGAGTCAAAGGCAGGAAATAATCAAACTCAGGGCTGAAATCAACCAGATAGAAACAAAAAGAACTATACGGTTCTTAGAGAAAGTCAACAAAATAGATAAACCCTTAGCCAGACTAACTAGAGGACACAGAGATTGTTTACTAATTAACAAGATCAGAAATGAAAAAGGAGACATAACAACAGACATTGAGGAAATTCAAAATATCATGAGATCCTGCTACAAAAGGCTATACTCAACAAAACTGGAAAATCTGGATGAAATGGACAATTTTCTAGACAGATACCAGGTACCAGAGTTAAATGAAGATCAGATCAATGATCTAAACAGTCCCATATCTGCTAATGAAATAGAAACAGTCATTAATAGTCTCCCAACCAACAAAAGCCCAGGACAAGATGGTTTTCGTGCAGAGTTTTATCAAACCTTCAAAGAAGACCTAATACCAATACTCCTCAAATTATTCAACAAAATAGAAACTGAAAGTACTCTACCTAATTCATTCTATAAAGCCACAATTACTCTTATACCTAAGCCACACAATGACCTAATGAAGAAAGAAAATTTCAGACCAATTTCCCTTATGAATATCAATGCAAAAATACTCAACAAAATTCTTGCAAACCGAATCAAAGAACACATCAAAATGATCATCCACCACGATCAAGTAGGCTTCATCTCAGGAATGCAGGATACAGAAATCCATCAATGTAATTCACTACATAAACAAACTCAAAGAAAAAAAACCATATGATCATCTCACTAGATACGGAGAAAGCATTTGACAAAATCCAACATCCCTTCATGATAAAAGTCTTGGAAAGATCAGGAATTCAAGGCCCATACTTGAACATAGTAAAAGCAATATACAGGAAACCAGTAGCCAACATCAAACTAAATGGAGAGAAACTTGAAGCAATCCCACTAAAATCAGGGACTAGACAAGGCTGCTCACTCTCTCTCTACATATCCAATATTGTACTTGAAGCCCTAGCCAGAGCAATTAGACAACAAAAGGAGATGAAAGTGATACGAATTGGAAAGGAAGAAGTCAAAGTATCACTATTTGCTGATGATATGATAGTTTACTTAAGTGACTCCAAAAACTCCACCACAGAGCTCCTAAACCTGATAAACAACTTCAGCAAAGTAGCTGGATATAAAATTAACTCAAACAAATCAGAAGCCTTCCTCTACACAAAGATAAACAGGCTGAGAAAGAAATTAGGGAAACAACACCCTTCACAATAGTTACAAATAATATAAAATACCTTGGTGTAACTCTAACTAAGCAAGTAAAAGATCTATTTGACAAGAACTTCAAGTCTCTGAAGAAGGAAATTGAAGAAGATCTCAGAAGATGGAAAGATCTCCCATGCTCATGGATTGGCAGGATTATTATAGTAAAAATGGCCATCTTACTGAAGGCAATCTACAAATTCAATGCAATCCCCATCAAAATTCCAACTCAATTCTTCACAAACTTAGAAAGAGCAATTTGCAAAATCATCTGGAACAAGAAAAAACCCAGGATAGCCAAAACTATTCTCAACAATAAAGGAACCTCTGGTGGAATCACAATTCCGGACCTTAAGCTGTACTACAGAGCAATTGTGATAAAAACTGCATGGTATTGGTACAGTGACAGGCAGGTAGATCAATGGAACAGAATTGAAGACCCAGAAATGAATCCACACCTATGGTCATTTGATCTTTGACAAAGGAGCTAAAACCATACAGTGGAAAAAAGACAGCATTTTCAACAGATGGTGCTGGCTCAACTGGCTGTTAGCATGTAGAAAAATGCAAATTGATCCATTCCTATCTCCTTGTACAAAGCTCAAGTCCAAGTGGATCAGGGACCTCCAAATCAAACCAGATACATTCAAACTAATAGAAAAGAAAGTGGGGAAGAACCTCAAGCCAATAGGCACAGGGGGAAATTTCCTGGAGAACGCCAGTAGCTTATGCTCAAAGATTAAGAATTGACAAATGGGACCTCATAAAGTTGCAAAGCTTCTGTAAGGCAAAAGACACTGTCAATAGGACAAAACGGCAACCAACAAATTGGGAAAAGATCTTTTTCAAACCCTATATCTGATAGAGGGCTAATATTCAATGTATACAAAGAACTCAAGAAGTCAGTCTCCAGAGAACTAAATAACCCTATTAAAAAATGGGATATAGCACTAAACAAAGAATTCTCTACTGATGAACACCAAATGCCTGAGAAACACCTAAAGAAATGTTCAACATCCTTAGTCATCAGGGAAATGCAAATCAAAACAACTCTGAGATTCTACCTCATATCAATCAGATTGGCTAGGATAAAAAACTCAGGTGACAGCAGATGCTGGAGAGGTTGTGGAGAAAGAGGAACACTCCGGTCATTGCTGGTGGGATTGCAAGCTGGTACAACCACTCTGGAAATCAGTTTGGCAGTTCCTCCGGAAATTGGACATAGTTCTACCGGAGGACCCAGCTATACCACTCCTGGGCATATACCCAGAAGATGCTCCAACATATAATAAGCACACATGCTCCACCATGTTCATAGCAGCCTTATTTATAATAGCCAGAAACTGGAAACAACCCAGATGTCCCTCAACATAGGAATGGATACAGAAAGTGTGGTACATCTACACAATGGAGTACTACTCAGCTATTAAAATAATGAATTTATGAAAATCTTAGGGAAATGGATGAATCTGGAGAGTATCATACTGAGTGAGGTAACCCAATCACAAAAGAACACACATGGTATGCACTCTCTGATAAGTGGTTATTAGCCCAGAAGTTCAGAATACAGGAAGAACAACCCTCAAACTACAAGAAACTTAAGAAGAAGGAAGACCAAAAGGTGGACATTTCATTCCTTCTTAAAAGGGGGAATCAAATACCCATGAAAGGAGTTGCAGAGATTACCTATGGAGCAGAGACTGAAGGAAGGACAAGCCAGCCTAAATATAGCTATCTCTTGAAAGGCTCTGACAATACCTGACTAATACAGATGTAGAGGCTCACAACCATCCATTGAACTGAGTACATGGTCCCCAATGAAGGAGTTAGAGAAAGGTTCTATGTAGCTGAAGGGTTTGCAGCCCCTTAGGACGAACAACCATGTGAACTAACTAGTACCCTCAGAGCTTTCAGGGACGCAATCGCCAACTAAGGACTATACATAGTGGGACTGATTGTTTTGGCAGCATGTGTATAGTAGAGGATTGCAAAGTTGATCATCAATAGGAGGAGAGGTCCTCGGCCCTGTGAAGTTTCTGTGCTCCAGTGTAGGGGAATACCAGGGCCAATAAGTGGGAGAGTGTAGGGTGGCAGGCATGGGGATGGGGGAGGCAACAGGAGTTTGTTCTTGTTGTTTTTGTTTGTTTGTTTGTTTTTTGGAGGGGAAACTGGGAAACGAGAAATTTGCATGTATATAAAGAAAATACCTAATTTAAAATTAAAAAAAAAAAAAAAAAAGAAGTTGCAACTCTACATAAAGGTGACCTTTCCCCTTATCATCTCTAGTCTGGATACCTTAAAATACATGTGTATATTTAAGGGACAATAATTTTGATTAAATCTTACTTTCTTCATTTTATATTGTGTTGATTTTTATAACAATTGTGTTAATTTTTAAAAAGCTAAATAAGAATTTACAGGTTAATATATTTAGAAGTTTGGTGTGTTTTAATTTATCCTTAACATTAGTAATTTTTTCAGCAAGTGACTACTATTGTAATTGTTTTAAATTGTTTTTGTTTGTTTGTTTTGTTTTGTTTGTTTGTTTTTGTTTTGTTTTGTTCTGTGTTTTGGTTTTTTGAGACAGGTTTTCTCTGTATAGCCCTGGCTGTCCTGGAACTCACTCTGTAGACCAGACTGGCTTTGAACTCAGTATTCTGCTTGACTCTGCCTCTCAAGTGCTGGTATTAAAGGCATGCACCATTGCTGCCTGGCCAACTATTGTTATTTTATTTTGTATAATTTCCAAAAATGTTAATACACCCTGAAATTTTCTTACACGACCCTGCAATCTTAGTCTTACTTTTTTCTGGAACCACAAATACTACTTGTAAGTAATAAAAGGGACAAAGAAATATATAAAATAGCATAGATGAATCAAAAAATCATGGGCCAGGAAGTATGAACTTTACTACTTATATAGCCCTATTTATTAATGGTGAATTCCAGAAATGGAAAACCTAATCAATAATGGCAGAACAAAAACCCAAGAATCACATCAAATAAATGATTTTCCGAGGCAGACATGGAGGGAAGGGAGATGGAAAGGCAGAGATGGGCTGCAAAGGACATGAAGAAACTTCTTAGGGTGCTGGAAATATTTCTTATCTAGTAATGGTTATGCGGGGGTAATTGTCATCCAGCCCCATCAAGTAGTAATTAAAATGAAGGCATCTACTTGCTAACAACTTACTGCCTAACAGAGTCTGTCTCATAAGGAAAATTAAGGCTGTGCTCCAATTATTTCTACTCTGGATAATGATGTCTTATTTGAACAGTCCTTGGAGAAACATGCAGAATGTCCCTCATGGTTGTTTATTGGAAGGGCATGAGACAGAGGCATTTGTACATGGGTATTGTCTCTCTGGCCCCATTGATGTTGACTTATCTCTGTACTTTTGGGCTGCCTCTGCCTGCTTTTACTACTAACATAATAAACTTTTGATTTAGCACTGAGTCTTTCCACATGTCCACCAAGCAAATAGGTGGAACATGTGATAAAAATGTTAACATCATCAGCAAAAGCCATTGTTGTGATAGGTGCTGTGATCACTTCTGTTTCCTGCTCTCCCTGGGAAGGCAGAATTCAGAACTGTCAGAGGAGGTTCCTGTTCTCAATCTCATGTCTCATATGTCTCTTTTTTGCTTATCATTGTATATGGCTTGGATGAAATGCCTACATTTTTAAGAGTGCTATCAAGTAAAGTAATTATTTCAACATGTATTATTGATACCTAATAAAAAATTAAGGTTGTGTTTTTGAGAGAGAATATCTGAATTATGAATATTTTAGAAGTATATTTTGACATTATCTAGGTAAAATAATCAAATAATCAGTTAATTTGAGCTAATGAATATTCTTCGTGTTGATTTTTGTAATTCTATACCCTGATTATTTTGAATACTAAATAGAAAGTAAAAGCCCAGATACCCCCTCAAAAAGCTCGTGTCATTTTTTTTTGGATATGCACATATATATGCAAAATGGCTGTTATGTAACATGAGACTTCTATTTTTTAGTTTTAGAAAATATTTATTTTTAATTATGTATGTATGTATATATGTATGTATGTGTATAGAAGCATGAACACATGAAAGATGCAGAGGCTAGAGGCATCAGATTTTCAGGAGTTAGAGTTATATGCAGTTGCAAGCTGCCTGACTTAGATACTGAGAACTGAGCTCTGGTCCTATGGAAGAGCAATGAGTGTTCATTCTTAACCACTGTGTCATCTCTCAGGCACTATTTTTAGTTTTTTCTATATCTATATGAATTTATAGTACTACCAATACTGGATAATAGTTCACTTTTGAGAAATCTTTACCAATATTTGTTAGTTTTCATAGTTTTAAAAAAGACATAACAGACATAAGGTTATACTTCATTGGTTTTAATTGGTATTTCCTTAATGATCTGTGATGTTGAATGTAATAATATAGAAAACAGAGATACCCCATAAAAATACCAGAAAGCAAGGAAGTCCACTTATCCTTAAGAAAGGGTTTTTTAAGAGAGTTTACAGAGCAAACACTCATCCCCAAGGAATGCACGCTTCCAAGAGACAGTCTCCCAGGAGAGCGGATCTCCCCCACCCCAACTGTGTGTCACAGGGGTCTTATCCTAACCGGGAGGAGAAAAGTCAATAGAAACTAAGGATAATGTGTAACTAGCCCATGTTGTAAAGTGTAAAGTGTAACCAGCCCACATTGTAAGCTGTATAACCCTGTTCTGAAAATGGTATAAATACTCAAAGCTTTGATTCCTCTGTATCCTCTGTTCCTTATTACAGAGTGACCCTGGTATACCAGTTTCAATTAATAAATTAATCTCATGCTTTTGCAGCAGTCTCCTTCCTGATTCTTTGCTAGTGGGGCACCCAACTCAGGTTATAACAGAACAGTTGTTGAAATCAATACACATATGAATGAATAAAAAAAAATACAGTGTAACAGCAAAATGAGGTCTTCTCCTTATTGGAATTTTGTGTCAGGGCAATGCTAGTTCCATAGAAGGAGTTTGCTAAACCCTTTTCCTTCCTATTCTAGGTAGTTTATTTATCATTCTTTCAATCTCACTGTTGGTCATGCATTTCTTCATGTTCTCTATATCCTTTGACTTAATTTTGAAAGGGTTTCTGTAGCCACCAGGGCCATAGGTTACTGGGTTTTTTTGAATGGAAAGATGGGGCTTAATGGGGGTACAGCGAGAGAAGAATTAGACAAAGACAAGTTTCTGATCAAGGCCCAATGTGTATTTCAGAGTCTGAGAATATAAAGGGAGGGGACCCATCCCCCACTATGCCAGGATCTTGTGGCCTCATTAGCATCTTGTTGTTTTGTCAGGAAGGCAGGCTCAGCAGCTCAGCAGGGAGTGGCTCCTTTAGGGAAGCTGTAGACTTGGCAGAATAATAAACCTCACCTAAGGCAAAAGACTCCACCCTAGGTGGGCTATTGGGTAGTGGCAAGGACAAGGTCTGGTTCAGCCCACTTGAGGCTGGTGGGAGGTCACAGGTTTCCATGTCTAAGAATTTATTCCTTTCTTCTTGATTTTCTAATATTTGGCAATATAACATTTCAAAATATCCTCTGATAGTTCTCTGGCTTTCATAGAAATTGGTAGTAACTTTCTTTAATCACTAATTTTATTAATTTGCTGTGGTTATCTTGGTAGATTAGCTAAGGATTTTCAATCTTTTCAAGGTTTTCAAAGGAACAGTCCTATGACTGATCCAATATTCTTTTGTGTCCCATTTTTATCAATTCTGTTCTTTAATATTTCTTGACATCTATGATTTTAGACTTTAGATGGTACACTATGAGGTTGCTTGAGATATGCCTATCATTTTAATGTAAACAAACATTGATGTTTTGTCTTATGAGAGAAAGGTTCTAATAAGTTGAACTTTCATTGTTATTTGATTGTAGGGATTTAAAAAAAAAGTCTTCCTCCCTGATTTATTAGTGGCTTCCTGGTCATTTAAGGGTATATAACTTAATCTCCATGTATTTGTATAGTTTCTTTATCTTTGTTATTGATTTCTGTTTTTTATTCTACTGACTAGCAAGTTTTAGGTAGAGAGAGTGAAACGGAGCCTAGAGTAGGATTTTGAAATCTAAAAGGCCACCTCCAGTGATACACCTCCTCCAGGAAGACCACACCTACTTCACATCTCCTAATCCTTCTGAAAAAGTTGCACTCTCTGTTGACTAAGCATTCAAATATATGAACATATGGGTGTGATTCTAATTCAAACCATAATTGACAGTACTCTGGAGGTCATGAAGTATGAAGACATTGTCCACTGCATGCCTTGTACTCTTAACAGTTCCTTAGCACTGTTTAGGAACTTTGGCCTCAGGAGCAGGAGTGAGGCATCCTCTCCATGCTGCCATTAGATGTTACATCACCAAACCCACATTTAACATCTTCATTTCTCTCTAATGCTAATTTTCACTTACCCTCCACATGTAGATGGTCTTGAATGTTTACAGCCTTGGACATCACTCCTCTTGCCATTTATCTATTAAGCATAAGTCTGGAGTAGATTATAAAGGTCACCTCCATCCTACATGGGGTCAACTCTACCTTTCATAGGGTCACCTCTACCCTTCATGGGGCCATAAGAAGTGCTTACATTCGTTTTGTGATCACTTTGCTCAAAATGATGGGACTAAATTGAGTCCTTTCTGCTGGTTCCCAATTTATAACTGGGTTCCGATTGAATTCAGGTTTCACAAGCATCCTCTTATGTTTGCCTATGTGTGGAGTAAGATGGATTCATTTTGACTACAGTATACACATAGGGGAGCTATCCAGTCCTTCCCAACTCACTGGTAAGCATTTCATAATCTATTTTTAAAAGGTACATTTTAGGTCACGTGTGTTTGCCTTCTGGCAGTGGAAATGAGTTGTAAATAATTTATGTTAAGCAAGTGAATTCTATGACACACCTAATACCTGAGTCCTGAGGTGAGCCAACTTATGAGGACTGGATGGATTGGGGATTGACCCATTAGGACAGGGACTAGAAGTTACACTAGTCCCTGCTGCTTAAAGAGGAGTTTGTGAATAGTCTTGCTATGTCAGAGAAGGATAGGGACAGGCACTGAGGCTGTCCAGCCCTGGACTGGGATGAATCTCTGTGATAACATGAGTAGTCAAACTATCTTTTCTTTTCATCCTAAATGTGGTAATCTGCGTTCTACATAATGCTAAATTCCAGTGCCTACCAACCCATCCTTCAGCTGATCAGTGTTTGGAAATCCGTCCTTATCACGACTTACATTATGTTCAGTTCAGCATCTTTGAGATCTAAGTCAGGATCTAACTGGCATGAACTGGATCATTATGTATTTGACCAAATGTATCTATATCACTGAAGTTCTCACAAAACAAAATAGTTTATACAGAGCATCAGGCAATTGTTCTCAGATCTGATGACAATTGCATTTTAAGGACTTAGAGCAGCTCTTGGGGCTTTACCTTCAGATGCAGGATTTGTGTCTTTGGCTCTGCATTAGCTTTCCTTCAAACTCTCCATGAGCTCTTATAACATTTGTACTTGCAGCCAATTTATTAGAGTAAATAGTATCTTCTGAAAAAAATTGCAATAGTTATAGAGGTAGGAAATGAGTTTTGAAGAAGTGGCTTGCCGGGCAGTAGTGGCACACGCCTTTAATCCCAGCACTTGGGAGGCAGAGGCAGGGGGATTTCTGAGTTCGAGGCCGGCCTGGTCTATAGAGTGGGTTCCAGAATAGCCAGGGCTATACAGAGAAACCCTGTCTCGAAAAACCAAAAAAAAAAAAAAAAAAACAAAAAAAAAAAAAAAAAAAAAAAAAAAAACAAAAAAATAAAAGCAAACCAAACAAACAAACAAACAAAAAAAAAGAAAGAAAAGAAGTGGCTTTTGGTAATTCTATGGCGGACAGGTAGGGAAGCTTACACAGGTCTCTGCAAATGGCCTGCATAAGCACAGGAGTTTAGGATTAGTCAGCTGATGCCACCAGCCTCTGGTTCCAGCAGGTGCTGGTGCAATGGTTCAGGAGGCTTTGCCAGACTGTAAGGATACCATCTCTGCCTCTGAACAGTAGATCCCTGCAGAAGTGTTGCTCAATGCCAGCTTTTCATAGCAGAGATGCCTGTAAGTTTGCAGATCAAAGTAGAAAAGCCTAACCCAAACAGGTAGACTGAATAGAGAGGGAGCCACGGGGTTTGCACTTTCAAGAATAATAAGACCTTTGAATATCCCCCACATTAGAGGTATATTTCTGAGATCTGAGTTGGCTCCTGTTTTCCACATGCAATATATGTCACTTATGTGTATGCACACAATATGGAAGACAAAATAGCTGTATATTTGCATTGTTGCCCCGGCCCGCGGGGCGAGTAATTAACCAGGGTCCGAAGGGGACGAAGCCTGAAAGAAAAATGGGCGAGAGAGAGGAACGAGGCCAAGCAAAAACGGTTGTCAAAGCCTGCCTTTACTTCAGAAGGGCAGGGCAATTATACTTGCAGAGCAAGGAAGCGGTAAGAGGAAGTGGGGCGGGGGGTGTACACCTGGCTTCACACCTGGCCGGAGCAGAAGCGTTGACAAAACATTTTATGGTTTTTCCGAGAACACTCCATGGTTCCTCGGAGAATAGACTGTTACTCAGATAAGGTCAAATTTTCAGGGACAACAGGGACACTCTGACCCTGACATCTCCCCCCTCACTGTAACATAAGGAGGGAACAGTAACATCTTAGCCTGCCCGGATGGTATCCTGGAGTGGACCAAGAAGGATTTTAGGATGCTCCAAATGTTAGCTGTCCCTAGGGCTCCGATCAAGCCACTCCTTGCCGGGGGAGAAGGCGATCCAGGGGCCAGGAAGGGGGACAGTCCTACCTTCTTGTCCGTGCAATGGGAACCTGAGCCCTGGACAAGGGAAGGTAGGCCTCACTTCTCCATCCGTGCAATGGGAACCTGTGCCCTGGATAGAGAGCGGTGAGGTTTTTGGGAGGCATCAGAAAAGGGATCAACACCAGCCAAGGTCATCCTTGTGCAATGGGATCCTGTGCCCAGTCAGGGGACCAGCCTTTGGTGTCGATCAAGATTAAATTTTTGATCCACTCAAGGAGTTCCGTATTAAGGGCGGCACTCCAAGGTGTCTTTAGGGAAAGAGTAGGGCAATATCAATTTTTAATTATTTCCGCCCCGGAAGGCGCGAAGCCAGGGAGTACTGAATGAGGGGCATGTGGGGGGAGGAAGGAGTCTAGAAAAATTCAGCCTATTGCTGGGTTCCATCTCTCCAGCTTCGGCGTCTTCTTGGGCTGCCGTGTTTTTTCGATCTCCATAGATGAAAGCTGATGATAGTGAACCACAACAGGCTCATGGCCGAATCTATCTGTTTTTTGATAAAAGAGGTTAATCTAGAAAATACCCAAGGGCCAAAGGATAAGAGTAAAAGAAGCCCAACAAGGGGTCCCAGGATTGAGGGTAATAAGGTAGAAAGCCAGGGGGATGTAGAGAACCAGCCTTTATACCAGATCTCATCTTTCTCTCTTTGTCTCTGCCTCTCCTCCAGATTCTTTTTAATTTTATCCAAACTGTTTTGAACTAATCCTGTTGAATCTTTGAAAAAACAGTATTCTTCTTTAAGTGCTGCACAAAGTCCTCCCTCCTTGAGAAAAAGGAGGTCTAGTCCTCTTCTATTTTGAAGGGTTACTTCAGCCAAGGAGGCGACAGAGTCCTTTAAATGTTGTAACCCTAGCTGAAGTTCCTGAATATCTTTATCAATAGCTTTAGATAGGTCACTGTATTGTTGGTTGGAGGTGACCAGTGAGGCAATGCCCGTCCCTGCTCCCACTGCCCCCACTCCCAGCACGATAGCCAGGGTAAGAGCAGAAACAAGCTCACAACGGGTTCTGGGGGAATTTATCAAGGAGGATGGAAGGAGATCAGAGGGTGGGCGCAAGATAAGCCTAGGGAGAAGGCATATTAGAACACAATAATCCCGATTTTCTAAAAAAATTTTTGAAAAAATATGGGTGGTCAAACCCGTGTAACAAATAAACCAAGTATCAGCAGGGGCGGCATAATATATAAAAGAACTATTAACAATATATGAAACATTACAAATGGCAATCAAGCTAGAGGGGGGAAGCATAGAAGGTCCCAAAAGGCAGGTGCCTATACCCGAAACTTGGCTTAAGGAGAGGCCC
>JADRCD010208116.1:0-17206 GCA_019843815.1 Montemys delectorum | reverse complement strand
ACAACACTCTGGGACTCCCTAGTAATTGAGTGTGTGTAAGGCACCAATCAGATGAAAGTCTATTAGTGCATGCTAGGAACCAAACAGGAACCAAAGTGCTGAGTCAGCAGAGGAGGACAGAAAACAGAAGTCCACGCTGTAACAGGTAACTCAGGAATGCCCTGGCGTGTCAACGCTACCTAAAGGATCAAATAATAGACAGAAGAGAAGGCCTTCTGGACTGTTTTCTGAAGAAATGAAGTACTTTTTCTAAGGTTCAAATTCTACACTTTTCTAAGGTATGTGTGTGAGTGTATGTATACACGTATGCAAGTGTATACATGTGTGCGTATTATAAATTAATACCAAATGTCATTCTCAGACTTAATTTGCATTAAAATACTCTTAATGTTTTCCAGCTAAGTTGCATTTCTGTGATAAGTCAAATCTTACTTGAGTTACAAGTACACTCAGCAAGCAGGCCTCCATGGGAGCAGCCTCAGAGACCACCCCCCTACAGACACCTCCATGGGAGCAGCCTCAGAGACCACCCCCCCTACAGACACTTAGGCCTTACTGAGAAGACAGAAACGTCAGAAACAAGGGAAGACGCTATCCACAAACCTGTAAAAGAAATGCTGTTAGCATTATCAGCCTGAAGTAAAAATTAAAGAATTCGAGTTCATTTGTCATCAATACAAAATAAATCTGGCAAGCAGAGATGCCTGAACAGATGGGAACTTCAAAGAAGTACAAGACAACTGTCTCCCAGCCACAAGCCTGGGGAGCCCAGGCCTCCCAGCTGCCCCCTGGTGGCTTCAGGACAAGACAAAGAAAGCTGTAGCTGCTAAAGTGAAGATTCCAATCTCTGGCCCAGCTTAAAGCCTTTATAGTACACTGCAACTTTCTCATCCGGTGAGCTGTTATCCAGTTGGCAAGAGGAAATAGTCCCAAGCTAGCACTGCCCAAGCTAGTCTGTGCTGAACTGAATTCTTCCAGATACAGCCTGGAGATCACAGGTCACTGCAAAGTCACTTCAACAAATGGCTAAGGATACACTGTAACATGAGAGTGAAGGAATCTGAGAGGGTTCTGATTTTATTTTTAAGTGGAAACATAACAGAAGTTTATGCCTCTGGAATGGGGAAGGGAGGTAACAGAAATCATACTGCACCAAAACCAACACTATTTGTGAAGTCACAGATGGCCTGCCAACACATGAAATATCTACTACATGGCAAACGTACAGCAGAAAGAAAACAACAAAAACACAATTCTTTAGTCAACAGAAACAAAAAAGCTCCATGCTGAGAGCTTACCATTTCATCCTTTTCCCATTTCTCTGAGTTACTTTTGTCTTGGTTTACCACATAACCAGGAGGAAGCCAATTCACAGGAGGATCAAATATCGACACCACCATGCGGCTGGGCAGTCCCTTCTTCTTGCCAAGGCGATACAGGTTACAGTTGCTGACCTTCGGCAGAAAAAAGTCACAAACACTTACCCATAAATGGTCATGACTGGAAGATAACAGCATGCCAATACTTTTTTGCCAATGTTTTTGTATTGCACAAATGGTCACCAGTTATAAGGACTACACAGTTAAAACAACAATTCTAAATTTCCAAGTACTGGACATCCTTTTGTGTCAAATAATTATTTAACCCAAAATGGAATTCACAAAAACCCAATATATATAAACTACTCTCCTTATGAATGAGTCAAAGAAAGAGTTCAATTTCAAAGTTTTAAATCACAGACTGATGATATGAAATTCAAGATGACAAGTGGAACTGGGAGCAGAAGATGTCAAGACCCTGGAACTCAAGATGTCATGATGTTCTTAGTGAGGAAAGGGACGAATATGCTTTAAGGTGAGAACTGTCACTATACAAAACAATTTTGTATCTCTGGAATCTAAGCACCAATATGATGCCAATCCTAACATTCTCAACTATTGCTCTTTTGTGGTGGCTAGTATTCAAAGCACTGGAGTCAAAGGTGCTAGAGAACATCTCACTAGACTTCTTAGCCAGCATCTGGTATCCACAATCAGCACTGGCTACACTTGGTAGAAAGCATGCAAAGAGACGGAGAAACAGTCCTTGCAATGTGGCAGGCAGCTCTGTTTGGGACCACCACGAGCAAAGGACATCTCTCAGCTGTCTACCATGGAACCAACATACATAAATGCTGGTTCCCTTTCCATGTTATTTAAGAGCATCCCAAGAGGAAGACAGCAATAGGAGGAAACCATTCCAAGTCAAGAGAAATGCTCAGTGGAACAGAAAAGATACAACTAAGAACTTGTACTGAGGCAAAAATCAAGCAGCAGTTGGCAGTGAGGACAATGACAGGGAGGGCTAGCTTGAGCAAAGACACATGAAGAGCATGAAGCTTGTGTTAGATAGACTGCCAAGGTGGAGTTTAGTCAGGGTCTGTCTGGAAGATGATGCTGAACCTTACCTGATGCCAGGCAGAGGGAACAATAAACATTTCTGTAGGGAACCAAGTCAAAAGGGTCTGAACAGACGAATGGATGAAGTTTTGAATGGTAAAGTAGTACCTTTCTTGCTTAATAGGGTCTGGTATTCTTATTCCAAACATCTCCACTGACTGATCTTCCTCCTGTAAGGAGCCTTGACAGCTTCCTCAACGTCTTCCTCCTAACCCTGCCGCAGCCACAGTTGCCACAGTTGTCACAGTTATCAGGGCCTCACACCAGTAGCTTGCCTTAAGAACACTGGGAAGGCAGTCACAGCAGGTGTGGCCTCTAGTCTCAGACACACTCCCCTAAATACCTGGGCCTAGGGAATGAATGACCCAGCACAAGCTAATCCCACTGTCTGGGCATCAGTTTCTTCATCTGAAAATGGTGGCATATCTAACTACAAGAAAGCTGCAGAGTAGAATAGTGCTGTTTGTAAAATGTTCGCAAGTCTGGTACTCAGGAGCAAGCTGCCATGACTGTGACAGGCAAAAGGCCCACAGCTACACTGCCACCTACTGCAATGTTATCCTCTCCTGCCTGCCTCACTATCCGTGCCTATTAAGTGGGGACATAAATTAAGAAAAGTTAAATTAGCCTATGTATTTCTCTCTATACCATCACATACATGTTCTATATAAAGGGACTAGAGGGGAGTCCAGTAGTTAGTTGAAGTAAAAGGGCCATCTCTTCTCAAATCACCACTCACTTCAGTCCCCTTCTGTTCTCCTTTTGGCTTGGCTGTGTTCTTCAGCCTATATTACAGCCAGTCCCACATCAGTCTCTTTAATGATCACTCTATCAACAGTGTCATCTCCTAGCTCAAACTTCAGGTATCAATAGCATGCATAGTATGTACAGCTTCCTCTGCATACAGCTTGGCCTCTTCTCTCCCATCCTCCCTCAGCAGGTTCATCAGTCCCCACTGTCACTGCCTTTCTCTACTGAATGCCACCACACTCTGCAGATCATTAGCTTTGCTTTGCACTATAAAGTTTCCCATGAGTACCTTCTTTGAATCATAGTGACATTCCATCCTTCCAATGTCATTAGCAGCTTTGTAAATTGTCAGGGTTCTGCTTTATAGTTTATAACCATTTAAATATTACTGTTCTTCTACTAAGTTTATGAACTAAGGCTGAAAATAGATCTCAGGGATAAAGTACATGCTCTGCAAACATGAACACCTAAGTCTGGATCTCTGGAACCAAAATTAAAGCCAGGCACAGTGGTACTTACTCTCTGTAACCCTAGTGCTGGTGGGGGCAACCACACAAGACAGAGGCAGGATCCCAGGGGCTTGCTGAGTAGTCTAGCTCAAACTAGTCTAGCTGAACTCCAAACTCTGAGAGAGGCCCTGCCTCAAAAAGTAAGGTAGAAATGGATAGAAGACACCTGAGATAGACCTGTAGCTTGAACATACAGGTGAGCATACTTGCATGTGCACACATATGCACGCATATTATTTACATGTAGGAAAATAAAAACCTGCTCTTCCTTGGGGCTATGGGAGCAGCACTGTATTGTTGGGTAAAGCCTGGTGCCCTTCCCCTGCCTGGCTCTCTGAAATATGGACAGAGTACAACTCTTGGAATGACTGCGTCTTACTCACATGCACACACCTGTTCACAGCACCCTCCTAACCAAACGCCCCTTCTAATTTTCACCCCTCAGGGTCTAAGAGTTCCTCATTTGCACAAAGGTTTATATTAAACTGAACTTTTCCCTATAGAGAAGGTCAACCCCACAGCCTGGCTATACCATTGGCATACCCTCATGTCACTACAGGGCAATGCCTCCATGGACTTCGCTGGCCCTAACTAACTAGAGTGAGTACCAGCTGCACCAACTCACAGAGAAGTTCAGGCACACCAGAGAAGCAACAGCCCAGAATGACAATCATGCCTTACCTTTTTGCTTCTCATATATGAAAGGCGGCCTTCATGAGCATCAGGGTACGTGCAGAACAGATATGTGGTGATAGCATGCTTTAAAAAGGAGTCACCAAGCATCTCAAGCCGCTCCAGGTTAAACCCATCACTAGCATTTGACAGTGTCAAAGCTTGGAGAATCAGTCCCGGATTGGGGCCAAGAGTCCTTGAGGAGTACCCAACAGAAGGGCTCTGCTCAGAGTCCATCCTGTCCTTGAGTGCGTTAACAGCATTCATCATGGCAGGCATGGTGGACACCGCGGGGCTTCCGTCTGAGGTAGATGTGTTAGCATTCCCATCAAGGTACTTATTACTCAGTAGAGGACATTCATTGCTGGGCTTGGGCTGGTTCTCATAATTGTATAAATTCTGAATGGGATATGAGGTAGTTGGTTGTACAGGTATTTCCTGCTTGAAGTAATTCAGCTGATTTCCTTGGCAAAAGTCTCTGTTAACTAAATCATAACTGCCATTGGCAAGGTTTTTATTGTAAGAAAGACCATTAATTGCTGTAAGATCCGTTGAAACCTCACTTTGGAGCTTAGCAGGTGACTCAGCGGGCAAGCTTTTGCAGTTCACAGACATTTGGTCATGGTTTTCTAAGGAGGATCTAGTAGCACCTTGATGTGCAGCATTTTCAGGGACTACAGTTGTGCTGTGCTTACAGTAATTATCACTCTCAGCCAACGAGGAGTTACAGGTTGAGATGAAAGACTTGCTATCAATAGATTTTTTCCACCCGAAGTCTAAGTTAGGATATCTGCAAAGATATTTGTATAACGTTCTATCAGCCCTCCAAAGGGAAAGCTCAGAAAAGCGCCATTCCGCGTTAAAAACAAACAAAGCCATCCTAAGACGAAATACATTTCCAAACTTACCTGACCATGACTGGGACTCGGCACACAGTCAGTTCTAATGCACAACAGCTTACTGCTTTGACTTCTGCTTATGGTCCCAAAGCAGAGCTGACTGAGAAGACCCAAAACGGAGATCCTGCAGGACCCGGAGCCACTGACTTAGTGACTCACCTCCAGATTACTGCTGAATCAAGTGAGCAGCTTCAAGCAATTTAAAAACTTTCTCTGTGTCTCAATTTCTGCTCTTGGAAATGCAGTCAATACATCCTATCTCAGTATGGACCACAGAGTATGCTGTTAAAACCTGTATTGCAGACTGTGTCAAGTACTCAGGTATTATAACTGTGATTATTATTCACATTACTATGTTAAAATGCGTTCAATCCCTTCAACTATCTATACAACCAAACTTAATTACGACAAAGATTTCTTTGGTATACAGAACTTCACTAACAGAAAAGAAAGTGATGAGACCAAGAACGAGCGGAGGCTGCTGCTTACTAACATGAGGTTGGTTTTGAATGGTAACCGTTCTCACCTCATTTCAGCATCACTGCTAAAGGAGCCATGGCTTGGTCTCACAGGCTTGCTGCTCTCTAACTTGACAAGAACTCAGTGGTCTACTCTGCTACTTAAGGGATAAACAGTACAGTTTCTTTCCATGTGTTAAATGGGCACATTTTCTTTTTCATCTTTTAGAAGCTATAAGAAAAATACAGCCGGGCGGTGGTGGTGCATGCCTTTAATCCCAGCACTTGGGAGGCAGAGGCAGGCGGATTTCTGAGTTCGAGGCCAGCCTGGTCTACAGAGTGAGTTCCAGGACAGCCAGGGCTATACAGAGAAACCCTGCCTCGAAAAACCAAAAAAAGAAAAAAAAAAAATACAACTTTAACTTAATTCCATTTTGTTGGCAAATCAAATTTCTGGCCAGCAACACAGGCATACCTAAAATCCGTAGGAAGTGATCTGACTCCCACACCAGCATCGCTGGCTGTCTGTGCTCTTAGCTCCTCTGCAGTCAAAAGGCAGTGAAGGCGATACAGTATGCTGGGGAGACAAACTGCTTTTCTCCACAGTGATGCTGGGATTGGATGTATAGCACAGAGTTCTGGAACCAGTATCTTTGAGTAAGAGAAGCACAGGCTGATAAGTATAAAGCAAATCAAATAATAATAAAAAGACCAATTTCACTAAGGAAGAATAATGAAAATCAAAAATGCTAGCAATATTTAACTTCTAAAACTAGTCCTTTAACCTAGATGGGATTTATAAGGGTGATTCCACGATGCATCAGTGGCTAGCAAAATTCAATTTTTACCAATAAGGATGTTCAAAATAAATTTAATACTCATGGCGACCTTCTTAAATTCACAAGTCATGTTAATAGCAACTCCTCACCTGTTTGTTCTGCAGACTTTCCCACTTGGCTTTCCTCTTTTCAGCACTGCTCAGAGGAAGTGCTTTCCCCTTCTGATTCAAATGCCGAGGTGTCAAAAGGTTCAGTCTATAAAAATTTTCAGAACAATTTTATCAAAAATGCAAACTAAAGTACACCCCCCAGTGGCTAGAACTCCCAACTGTGGTATGCCTACAAATTGCCTAAGGAGCTCCGTCAGCACAATCCTCGACAACACGGGCAAGTCTGCAAAGGGTCCATGAGCAGGCAGAGGTACAGTGACCCTTCACCACATGGTCTGTGCAAAGGGTCCATGAGCAGGCAGAGGTACAGTGACCCTTCACCACATGGTCTGTGCAAAGGGTCCATGGGCGGGCAGAGGTACAATGACCCTTCACCACATGGTCTGTGCAAAGGGTCCATGGGCGGGCAGAGGTACAGTGACCCTTCACCACATGGTCTGTGCAAAGGGTCCATGGGCAGGCAGAGGTAGTGACCCTTCACCACATGTGGCCCCCACCCCTAGAAAGCAAGCCTCCTGTGCACCCTAAATGCCATCTCTGCAGCTCTCACCTGGAAGACGTGTGGTCAACATCCAGCAGTGGCTGGTTCAGATTGGTCAGGTCAAGGTTATACTTTGTTTTATAATATTCTGCAAAAGTTTCGTATTCAGGGGAAGGAAATTTACTGAGTGGGGTAAGATCAGTATACACATCAGCTACATAAAATCGATGAGGCTGATCAAAATTGCGGTATCTAAAAATAAAGAAAATCAATCAAGTTGCCTTTTGTGTAAATCAACTATTTTCAAAGTACAACTATTTTAATATGGAAACACATATCATTAAGAATTCAAATAATTAAATGTAAATAACATTAATGAAAATTTAAATTCCAAAAAAATATTTCAAGAGTTTGAGAATAAAAACTATGTCTCTGTTAAATAAAACAAGCTCTCCATTCCCCCTCTTATTCTTCTTCTGTCTTTCCTTTGACAATATGAAAATCTAAATAGTTCCTTCAAATATTTGTTTCATCAAAACAATCAAAAATAGAAAATTTAATATCCACCAGAGTATAAATCCTTTGCAAATTACTAATATTAAATCTGTGGTCTCTGATACAAAAGATGTATTTCATTACTATGACAGCGATAGTCTAGTGCAGTGTTTAAAATGGGACTCTGGGTAGGGGGTAGGAAGAGAAAGCAAAGGGCAGGGATATGCATGCAAACCAATCAGAGTCAACTAAGCAGCTCTACTTCTTTGTCAAGTACTCTGATGTAATGCACTGCCTCAGACTCTACTCCTAGCTCTGTCGAGCAATACTTTCCCTCACAGGCTGAGTAACAATGACTGCTTGGAAAGCTTCAGGTACACACATTCCTCCCAATGAAATTCTCCAGTAAGACTCTGGAATTAAGGGAATAGATACTTCTTAAAAGGCTATAACATTATTTATATAAGAAATAATACTAGCCGGGTGGTGGTGGTGCACGCCTTTAATCCCAGCACTTGGGAGGCAGAGGCAGGCGGATTTCTGAGTTCAAGGCTAGCCTGGTCTACAGAGTGAGTTGCAGGACAGCCAGAGCTACACAGAGAAACCCTGCCTCGAAAAACCAAAAAAAGAAAAAAGAAAAAAGAAAAAAAGAAATAATACTTTTCACAAAGTCACTCCTTTCATCTGCAGTGCTCTTTGGAATTGCTTTTAAGGACACGAATGGAGAGATGCTGAAAACATGGCTGACCTCTGCATGCTGGTGATGTGGCACGCAGCCATAGCCACAATGACAAACACACCCAAGGCAAGTACCACTGCCATTTCCCTCCCACTGAAACACCTACCTTGGAATGATAACTGCATCTTGGTAGTCTTCTAACTTAAAAACAAACGGTGTTTCTTTTGAATACTTAGTGCTGGGAATGCCTATACGAGCTTCAGACTTCTCAATATCCTCCATGAATTTAAAATCAATGTCCAAAGTGCTGGAGTCATTAACTTCAGGAAGAAAAAAAGTTTAGCACGTTAAATATAACACAGGTGAGATTTCTATTTAAGGTATACTAATGTGAGTCTACAGCTATCGAAGTAACGAGGACTCTTTAAGCAAGTCACTAGCAAATCGCTCACTGTCCAACTAAAGCAAACCCTGGCAAGCAGGCCCCTCCTTACCAACATTAAGAGGTAGAACACAGTATGCTGACTCAGCGCCTGTAGGTTTAAACTCCAGGGCAGGCTTCTCAAGCCGAAGAATATGTGAGAATATGTACTGGTGCAGTCTTGTAATCAGCTCAAGCATTTGTTGAGACAATGTAAAGCCAGACTTCTTCAGCTCGATGGATATGGTGACCTCTCCAGAGCGTGTGTATACAGGAAAGTGAGGAATCTTAGCAAAAAGAAGCGTGAACAGCTTCAGTCAACAGTGACATTAGTTTACTCAATCTCTACGTCACAGACCCGGTAAAGGATTTACCTGAGGTATGGGTTTGGCTGTCAGGATCCCGAAGCATCGTGTGGTGTCCTCAGGCGGGTAGAGCTTCCGCCGCCTGAAGTTGAGCTCGTCAGGGAGCGGGGTAGTTAAGACCATTCCTATCACATACAGGTAACAAGGTTGATCGGGTTTTGGGTAACTCTCCCTCAAGCACTCTGGAATCTAAAGTTGGAAAGAAGAATTAAGCATCACGCTCAAATACAATCAGCCTTTGTTCTAGATGCGGGCAAGGAAAGACATGTACTTCTGGTTGTGGGATTCTACAAAGCAGTGGCTCAGAAGGCACTCAGCGCTAAGACTTGTGGGAAGCCAGTGCCTCACACTAGCCTAAGGTCACCTATGCTATTATACACTGTTTATTACCATCTTATGGACTATCAAAAGTATTTAAAATGGTCTTTTTAAAAAAATTAAATCATTTGATCTATTTCTTTTGACTGAAAAGCACTTTTATTCCGTGGGTTTTCAAACTATTTACTCAGCATAGAGTATCAGAAAATAAAGGTAGAACTGTTTTTAATATTGTGTATAGCCCCATCACTCCAGATAACATTCCAATATGCTGTATTATTCCTAAAACTATTTTATTTTTTAAAAATCTTTTTCACTGTACAAATCACATTGTCTTGGCAGCAATGGGAAGAAAAATTTGAATTTCTCAGTACAAATGGAATCATATAACATAGACTTAGCTGAGGTAAATGTACAGAGGGGAAGGAGAGGAGAAGAGAGGCCAGGGGAAGGGAGGAAGGGACAGAAAGACAAGCAATCAGTTTTGCTTCAGTTACTACAACAGGACTACGCAAATCAGTGTCAGTTTTAATACTTATGACCTCTATTGGACAGAGAGAAAATTTTGTGTGTGTGTGTGTGTGTGTGTGTGATGGAACTGTGGTAACCAGAGCACAGCCTGTCAGAGCCAGTGTGCACCTACTGAACTTTGAGGACTGAACTTCAGCAATCAGGCCTGCTGAATCAGCTCTCTGGCTCTAATGTAATTCTTAACATATGAGAGTGAATCAGTACTGTGAGTACTTATATTTTCTGAGTTTTCAACTTTCTCAGACTCATAGGTTGGGGTGTGCACTTGTAGTTTGCAGTTACACTGCTATCCACTGGCTGAGAGGCAGTACTGAAGACAGGATGGGTGTCAGGGCCAAGGAGGCAGTGAGGCAGAGCTCCTATCTCAGGAGACACATCCCAATGCATTTATTAGAGCCCAGGTGGGCACAAGGGTGAAAGCTTTACACAAAAGTGGGAAGGACTTGGGATTAGGAAAAAAGCAGGATTTTTAAATCTTGAAAAATGCTTAGCTGAGGTACAGATAATAAAGTAAAAATTACAAAAACAAAATAATCATGTATTTAAGTGAAGACAACATAAAGAAAGCTTATTTCTGTCTGGGTACCTTATGAGTTAAAAATATCAGTGTTTTAAAGATCAACTTCGGTCAAGCCTGAGATGCTGATAGCTGAGCCCTTCTGGAGCATCGGAGGTCTGGCAGATGATGCTCTGCAGTAAGCTCTGCCTACTCCCAGCACAGCCTTCTCCATCTCCTCACAGACCTGGCTGCCGGCTGCAGGGCAGCCTTTCCATTCCCCTGCTCACTGTGTGAGTGAGGGTCTAAACAGCAAGGTCCACTAAGGCTCGAGTCACACCACTAAAATAAGTAAGTAGAAGGATGCGTCTTTTTAAATGGAGGAAACGCCTTTGATATTTTTGTTAATTCGATAAATGCCTCAAGAATCCTTTGGAAAGGCATGACAAAGCTGACCAGAACCCAGTAATAATTCTGCTCAAATAAAAAGGTGCTCTGGAGACACTGGCCCACAGTGGGCCAGTTACAAGGATCTGGGGAAACATTTGAGCAGAAGATGTAGGATGTGATACAGCAGGAGGTAAACTGAGAACGGCTGACCAACGTTCCTCAGTTCTAAGCAATACTAACTGCTTTGGGGTAGCACTGCCGCCGTTTTGTGGACCCTGGTCTCCCAGGAACACTGGTCTCCTCCTCATCGTGTAAATCCAACTCTTCTTCATATTTAACAGTCTCCTTCCCAACTGGCATCAAGTGTTCATCCAGTTCACCTACAACGTTGAAAAGAGTTTACGTCAGCAAACTAAAGAGCGAATGACCTAAGACAGCACTATACGGGGGAAGCACTCAAAGCCCCCTTCGCCTTTAGAAACGTAAAGGAGGTGGCTGGGCAGTGACGAGCACTGGCTGCTCACGGAGAGGACCCGGGTCCAGTTCCCAGCACCCATTCAGTGACTCATATGTAATACAGGTCCAGGGGATTGGATGCCTTCATCTGTCCTCCAGATATCAGACATGCATACAGTGCTAATACACAAGTGTAGGCAAACATGCACACACATAAGATAAATAAACCTTAAAAACAATGTAAAGTAATAGCAGGTGAAACTTTAGGGGCTCTATGTGACACTCATACATTCAACATGAACAAGCCTAATTCTAAAATCCAAAATCAAGATATCAACAGGCCTCAAAAAAAAAAAAAAAAAAAAAAAAAAGATATCAACAGGCCAGGCCCACATATCCCTTTTAAAGGCAAGCTTTTTTTCACTTTTTAAAGGCTTATCTTCTTCACCAACATAGACTAACCTGAGAGTCTAGCACACTAAATACACATGTGGCTGGCTCAGAATCCAATAGTTAGAGCATCCTTATGTATTTAAAAAGGGTCAATAACAGAAGCAAAACATGGCAGCTGTTGACAGTGAAGTTGTAAAAGTCAGCAGGCCTGCCCAGTTCTGTAGGATCTCTGAGGTACAGAAAATGCATATTGAACCTACCGAGGTATAGTAAAAGCAGCACATCTAGGCCCTGACAAGCTCCAGAAACCTGCAGAGGCCTCCATGTGCTTCTGATGTACAGTTTTGCCACCTTTTTTTCACTGATATATGTTTTCCAAGCATGTTTACATACCAATTTTGTGCAGTTTTTCACAGCAAATGAGAGCTACCACTCTTTCAGCCAACCGCACACTGTCCATTGGTGGACCCTGCAAACAACAATAGAGCATTTCCCAGCTACTGTTTACCAACCCCACGGAACAGCCTCGGAACCTCTGCCCTAGTACCGTTGACACTCAAGCTGCCACAACCAAGTACTTTAGTTTGAAAACACCAACAAGCTTTCAAACCTTCTAGTTGTTTTGTTTTGTTTTAAACTTTGGTAGTGCTGGGATAGAATCCAGGCTATCACACGTACAAGGCAAGGGTTCTACCACAGCTACATCCCAGCTTTTAAAACCACATCTAGCCAAAATGAATTTATAGGTAAGATGTTACAATTTTAAGTGTGCATTGTAAAATTTTAAAGTATTATTTTCATTAGCCAACAAATACACAACAAAAAGGTAAAGACACTAGAACTAGCTATAATATATATCACTATGGAACAGCTTTTCTGTGGACTTCAAATTACTCATTTTGGGGCATCTGTATTATTGTATTGTAAACAAGGAAAGGGCAGTAGTCACAGAAGGCAGACTCAACCTCCTGCGTCACTGTGTGCAAAGCTACAGCTAACTGACTTCTCAAAAAGATTCAAATTAGTAAGAGACTAAAGGGAACTTGTGGAGGCCATATGGCCAAGTCCCAGCAGTTGAAAGGTTGTAGTCTATAAAAAACCTGAGTGTAGAGCTGTGTGCAACTTACAAATGATTTTTCAGAGTGTCGATTTAAAAACAAATCTATAACTTGCATGTCTCAGAGGAGCTGGACGATGGCATGCATATTTAATGCAAAGCATGTCTTGTTCTTAACTTACAACAATGGAGGCTCGAAGAGGTGAGTTAATCGGAAGATACAGAGTTGAATAAAATGTACCATCAGGCAATTCCCGGGTTCTACATTTGGGAGCTAGATGTGTAAACGGATCACTTGGCAATCGAGCACAATATCTGTAAAGAAAAGAATTCTGAAGTTGAACCTATAAATGAAAGATTGACAGAAAACTCTCAACATTCACAAGGGCTCCTTGTTGGGCTGCCATTTGTATGAGGAATGTTCTTTGTTGTTCTTGACTGTGAATATGACAGAACTGGGCACTAGAAATGGATTTGTGTAACTTAGGAAACTATATTATTTAATCTTATTTTAGTGAAAACTGAAGCTTGCATTTCAAAGTTTACCCTACGGGAGTGTATTAGCTGTGTTGGTATCTTAAGCATCTTACACTTGCCAACAGCCATGGCACATGTAAGGAAGGGAACTGCACAGCCTAGGGTTGAACCAAGAAGGCACCAAAACCAGAAACTCCATAAGTGTATCATAGTATGGTGACAGAGTAAGAAGCAGGCGCAGAAAAAGCAGGTCCAAGGAAGGAGGATGTTTAGAGGGCCAGAAAACTGTCAGGGAGACAACTGTGCAGCTAGGGTGTTCCGAAGACAAGAGGGGCCAACAGACAGAAGGCTGAGCACACATCACACCTGAGCAGGGTGGATCAGACTTCTCATCACAGGAAGAGGGAAATGCAAGAAAAACATGAAATCTAGAATGACCTAGAGCCACAGTAAAAATAGGGGCAGCAGAAGCAGGGAGTGAGACAGCAATGCAGATGTGAACGTGTATATGTGACGTACATATGCTTGGCTTTGCCTACAAAGAGGCCTGGTGGTGGGACAGCCCACAAGTCCAGTTCCCAACACCATTATCATTCACTCTCCACTAACAGCAAACAGAACTCCACAGAAAACAGTACCCCACAAGTAAAACAGGCACAGAACATATTCACTTTAAATTTTTGTATTGTGTGGTGCTGAATTTTCCATTAGCAATTAAGTATGATTATTATGAGTTAATGTGGACTTGGGCACAATTAATTTTTTTTCCTGCGCTGATAACATTACAAACATTACAGGCCTAGTTTATATATCAGGATAAATCTTACTTAAGGGAAAAACACAGAGCAAATGTTTCATAAAAAATCGTCTTTGTAGTCAAAGCGTGCAGGATCAGAGGTCACACCGGACTGTCACATCTTCCTATCTTTGACCTTTCCTTGATCTCAGTGACCTTGTTTTGCAACCCCTGACTGAAGGCCTATCCCTTGAAGCCTGCCTCTCAAACTTGAGTTTCCACAAGATTTTTCTCATGATTAAACCCAGTTTATACATTTTTGGCTACTATATCCTGAAGTGATACTATGTTCAAGTTATCTCTCTGTAGTTATTGCCCGTCCCTTCTTGGAAGTGGCCCTTGTCACTGGGAACAGTCTGTTCACCTGTGGAGACAGACTTCAGCCTGCCACACTGACAAGCCGTGTCCTCCCTCACCTGTTGATGTGTCCAATGGCAGTATTGATTGTGACTCGAGGACCCCCATCATCAGGCCTCAACACATAGGGCGGGAAAACATCATCATCATCCACAACAGCATGGACATCAGCCTCTGCACCATCCGCTGACTTTGAACACTTGTTTCTTAAGATCTGAGCATTCACAGACAGGACACAGGGTGAGAACGAGAATCTCTTTTGCCAGCTGTCAGTTTTCTGCCTCTGTATCTATCCAGGCATGGCAGCACATGCCTATAACCCCAGCACTCAGGAGGCTGACGCACAATGATCATGGGTTTTAGAACAGTCTGGGCTACACGATAGCATAGTCTCAAAAACAAAAACAAACTTACTGACTGATGTTTGATGTATGTTGTGTGGCATAACCATCTCTCCATAGAATCCTCCCAGCTCCCGCCATACGGAACACTGAGCAAGCACTGACACTGCACGCACACACAGAGGGTGGTGCTATTGGTCTCTCATCACTTTCCTGCCACAACTCATCACTGGCCGCTACGCTATCCGCGCGTACGGTGCCCTTCATAGACACCCTTCTCAAACAGCCCCCAGGACCTTTCCCTCTACGATTTTACTTTATAAAATACTCCCAACTCTATGTGATCACTCTCAGTTTCCTTATATGTTCATACCGCCGACACTGCACTATGGAGATCAAACTCTCTTTTCATGCACACGAATAAAAAGGAAGATGTACTAGCTTTTTGATCTCACCTTTTCTATAGCTTTGTATGTTTTGAGGTCTTCTTCAAAGCTCTTTATTTTATCTGTATCTGCTAACATGACGTAGTTAGAGATCGGCGCTCGTGCCCGTCCTTTAGACTGAACATACGATCGATACTCTGTGGGCAAATCAAAACGAACCACCAAATTGCACTTGGGAATATCCACACCCTCTTCTACAACACTTGTTGCAATGAGCAGGTTGGTCTCATGAGCTCGAAATTTCCTAAGTACCTGAAAAAAAAAATTCACCAAGAGAAGCAATTCTAAGAAATTTCCTAAAGAAAACATTACAAAATCAGTAACAATGGTCATTTATGACCTATTTCCTAGGCGCACTACATCCCTAAGGTCAGCCTAAGGAAGATAAGAGTGTTACAGAACCAGCGAGGGAGGTCACATACCCACAGCATTGATTTAATGATGGGAGTTTTCACTGCATGCCTTCAGCCTGGCTTTTCTTTGCTGACCACAAATGCATCTATGCAAGTGGCACAGCAGGTCCCTCCTGGGGACCTGTGCTACTGTCGTCTGCCACAGTGGCAATCACTGTCCCTGAGAACATGCTGTGCAAGCCTCGGCCAAGAGGCCAAAGCTCCATCACTAAACTCTCCACAAAGGACAAGAGTTTTCACACAAAGTTTAAAACCACACTGTCTCCTATGATGGGTAATCCTGATTGGTCAACTGAGGAGATTTTGATCAGATCACCCAGGGACAAACCTTGGACCGTTTTGTAAAAATGTTTCTCAAGAAGTTTAGGTGAGGTAGGAAGAGCCACCTCAAATGCAAGACCTACTCCTTGTGTTGGAATGTAGGTTGAAACCAAAAGGAGACTGCAAGCTAAGCATAGGGATTCAACTCTGCATTCTGACTACAAATGCAACATGGCTGGCTGCCTCACACTGCTGTCATCAGATCCTCCCTGCCACAACAAAATAGACCCTCAAATCAAGAAGTAAAACAAACCATCCCTTCCTTGTTTCTGTGGGGGATTTTGTGATAGTTACAAGAAGTAGCTAGTCTATTCCCACATGGCTAAGTTAAATAGCACATGCCGTCCTTCGGATGGAGATGTCAGACTGGCTCTTGAACTTCCCAGACCTGGAATCCTCTCAAAATGCTAAAACAAAATGCCTCTAACAGAATCACTCTGCTAATTTTAAGTTAAGTAATAAAGGATCATGTCTGCCAGCCAGAATACTTAGATGTCAGTCTCTTTATAATGCTGTTTCCTAGATAAGATTTTTAAGAGCATGAACAATTTTAAGCTACATTTACAAAGAACTGTGGTTTTATATATATCACAAAGGCAGGCCTTTAAAATTATAAAAGGCGCCCTGAAAACTCTAGCTTGTTGCTCGGCAGGCCTGTGGAGGCCACAGTAGTTACTGCCTCCAGGTTCCCTTTCCTATGAGGTGTAGATATCCCATAGTAATTCCATAAAGGAAAATGAGCTGTTTATTGACAATAAGACTAGTTTACCAGAAGCCACTCTAGTTCTGAGTATATCAGCAACCCTTAGTCATGAGAACAGCAAATATCTTTATAAACCAGTAATCTATTATTAAAAAGCAAGGAGAGAGGAAAAGGGAGGAGGAAGAAGTGAAGTTAACTGCTGGGAACTAGGAAGAAAGTTTCTCAAGGTTCTCAGTGTGCACTGTCAAGCCCCTGCCTGCCTGCCTGCCTGTTGCCTGCCTGCCTGTCTGCCTGCCTTCACTGTTACCTCCTCCTGCTTTCTGAACTCCGCCTCCATCTGTCTGCTGCGAGGTTGGTTCTTTCCAATGCCGTGTCCAGTTATGAAGTTGCTGCTGATATAAGCCAGCTCTGGATCCTGTTTGCCAGCCTCCTTTATCAATCTAAGGATGTAAGACACACAAGGGGTTAAACACTTCCAAGGGAAACATACTTTAACTTCTGGGTTCTCTTATTTTTTCATTTTTCTACTTTGTGTGTGTGTGTGGGGAGGGGGGAGGGGGAGGGGGAGGGGGGGAGGGGGGGGGGGGGGGGGGGG
>JADRCD010208115.1:8905-20841 GCA_019843815.1 Montemys delectorum | reverse complement strand
CTTTTATCTTATTGATGCATCTGTTGAGGAAGTGTTCAGCAACTGATTGGCAATGCCTGCTTTATACACAGAAGCAGCAAGTAACAGAGGAGTGCCGTGTGTTCACAAACTAGGTTAAAATTCTCCATGTACAAATGGAAATACTGGAGCCAGAAATTCTAGGTTGTACTAAAGGTCACATGGCTGGTTTAACATGAACTGACTTTATAATACATGGCATCTTTTTAATTGCTGTTTCTCTTTTTATTTAATGTCAATCTTTGGTTTGAGAAATTTAAGCATCTTAAGTATACCTAGATGCCAAGACAGAAACTCTTGGATTTGAGTCTGGCTTTGTTAGCTAGAAAATATGAACTAACATACAACCAGCTCCATCAAATACAATCATTCCATTGGTGAGAAAAACAGGTCTAGGGAAAGGTTTCAATGAATAAATACAGGATCTAGAATCAAATCATGTCTCCTGTATTTATTCTATTTCCTAGTATCCCCCACAGTGACACTACTCATTTAAAAACTTTTATTACGATCCTCTACTATACACATGCTGCTGGAACATTCAGTCCCACCATGTATAGTCCTTGATTGGTGGTTGGGTCCCTGGGAGCTCTGAGGGTACTAGTTAGTAATTGCTGTTCGTCCTAAGGGGCTGCAAACCCTTCAGCTCCATAGAACCTTTCTCTATCTCCTTCATTGGGGACCGTGTACTCAGTTCAATGAATGGCTGTGAGCCTCTACATCTGTATTAGTCAGGTATTGTCATCAATAGGAGGAAAGGACCTCGGCCTTGTGAAGGCTTTGTGCCCCAGTATAGGGGAATGCCAGGGCCAATAAGTGGGAAAGGGTGGGGTGGCAGGCATGGGGAGGGGGGAGGCAAAAGGGGTTTGTTCTTGTTGTTTTTGTTTGTTTGTTTGTTTTTTGGAGGGGAACCTAGGAAAGGAGAAATTTACATGTAAATAAAGAAAATATCTAAGAAAAAAAAAGAAAAAAAAAAGATGTGATCCTCCAGAAAAAATAAAAATAAAAACTTTTATTAGCAGGTAGACAGACATATCAGTTCAGCGTGTAAGAATACACGCTACTCTCGTAGTGGACCCACAGGACTTCTGTTCCCAGTACCCACACTGAGCAGCACACAAGCATCTGCAACTAGTTCCCTCTAGGAATCAATAGTCTCTTCTGGCCTATGAGGGTACCTACATTCATGAGAACATGCTGATATTGTCTCCTATACATATACACATAGATAAAAATAAAAAAAAAAATTTCTAAAAATCAAATTATGTAAATAAAGTAGAAAAATATTTGCTGTCATATCACTTATAAAACAAACATTTGTATAGTGCCTGTTATATGAGAAATTTGAGTTAAAGGCATTAGACATGAAGAAAAGTAGAGGAACTGCTTTGTTGGCTAAGCACCCAAAAAAGGTTATGTAGACTTCTAAGAGAGAATGGGCAAGACATAAAAATATCCATTGAGGAGTCAAGACACAAGATTAGCTCCCAGCTTTGGGAAGATAAGTAAACTAATAGAAATAAAATAATTGTAGATGCAAGAGGCCGACAGAAGACAACTTGAAGGACTTATAGGTGACAAACAGCTGTCTAGGTTAAATGATAACACTATAGAACACTAGGGAATAAATCAGGTACAGTTACAGAACAAGAACTATTTTATTATCCATACAGATTGAGGAAAGTTCAAGAAATAAACATAATTATGTTCCTTACTTTTCATGGTGGTGGCAATGAACTAATATGTGTATAGTGATCTTTTCAGAGTATTCTGCAGGGCTGACTTGATGGCCATGAATTGCCTTCATTTATTTGTCTCAAAAGTTCCTTCCTTATTCCTTACTCCTTAGTCAATTTTAAAAGATGGCATTGCTGAACTTAGCTATCTTTACTGGTAGTCATTTAATTTCTGGTTGAAGTCTCAATGCCCCAGTGTAGGGGAATGCCGGGTGGGTGGTGAGGTGGGAGTGGGTGAGTGGGTGAGGCAACACCATCATAGAAACAGGGAAAGGATGAGATGGGGGTTTGTTGAGAGGAGACTGGGAAAGGGGAAAACATTTGAAATGTAAATAAATAAAATACCCATTAAAAAAGAATATGTCTTTCCATGCTGTTCTGTCTTTCAGACTTGCTAATGACCAATCTCATGACTTGCTAATGACCAATCTCATAATTTTTGACTTTGAAAATATGTATTTTTCTACTATAATTTCTGCTTTTTGCTTTGTATGTCTGGTATTTTGACTCTATGTTATGTAGTTACTCTTTTCTGGCCGTGCCTACTTGTAGTTCTAAATAAATTTGTGATGGGTTTGGATATCTATTTGCTCTGTAAATTTGGAAAAATTCCTGCTGTAATTACACTGAGTAGATTCACTGTGTCATTAGATGCTATTCTTGTTTTCTAGTTAAGTACCACTATGGTCTGATACAAGGAATTACTTCATTTTTTATTTATTGTGGCTTTATTTGTAACCTACAATGTGATAAATTTTAGAGAAGGTCCATTCCCTACTGAAAAGAATGTATATTTCTTATCTATTGGTTGGAGTATTATATATATATTTATATTATTATATTATATTATATTATATATGGTACAATATATATAATATATATACATATATATATGGTACAATAGATCTGTGGTATGCTTTATTTATAATTTATAAATTTATAATTTATAAATAAAATAGTTCTTATTGAGTTTTTTATTTGGCAGACCTATCTGTGTGAGACTTGGTTACCAAAGTGTCATTATTACTGGCCTATGTACCTATGTGGTCTTTTATGTCACTTGATATTTATTTTATGCACTTGAACTGCCAAGATTTGATGCATAAATACCTACTATAGATACTATATCACCTTCATGAATTTCTTTTATCAACATGTAGTGACCCTTTACATTTCTTCAGATTAGTTTTGGTTTTAAGTCCAACCCTTGACCCTCAGGTTATAGATACCTTTCCTATCTATGAGTCCTTTGTGGAGTTGAAAGATAGTTGTGTTTCTTAAACCAGTCCATTGGTCTGTGTCTTTTAATTGGTGAGTTAAGGTAATTTGCATTTAAGGTAATAACTGAGAAGTGTTTATGTAAACTGTTTGTAGTTTCATTATTTATTGTCTTTGTTAGTTGGTTAAATTAGTTATTGTCTCCTTTTTCCTGGCATTCTTGGATGCTGCTGGTTTATGTTGAAGATGATTGATGTCTTTCCTGTTCCATTATGTTCTTCTGTTGCTTTCATGGACTGTATTCTGCCCTGTGTTCTTATGTAAAAATTCTTCTTCCTCTACATACATTATTGCTTTAAGAATTTTGCACATTGTTGGCTAAGTTGTGAATTGCCTTAACTTACATTTGTCTTTAAATATTCTTATCTCTCATTCTATTATTAACTGCAAAATTTTGCTGAATGTAGAAGTTGAAGCCAGCCTGATCTACAAAGTAAGTCCAGGACAATCAGGGCTTGTTACACAGAGAAACCCTGTAATTCTTAATGATGATTCTTAAATGCTTTAACCTCTCTTCTAGCTCACCACTCACCAGAGTTAGTAGAAAAGCAAGGATACAGGGAAAGTGGATGTGTTTAGAAATGGTTCTTTGGAGCAGCTCCCACCAGTGTTGTCAGGAAATCTGCAGTTTAGTACACAGGTCAGCAGTGGTTGCTCAGTCCACTCACAAACCCTTCATGGATACACCAGCAGTCCAGTTTGGTAGTATCAGGATAACAGCAGCAGTGGCACCTAGCAGGAACCTAGCAGGAACTGCCAGACATCAGCAGAATCTACATGAATCAGCATGAGGAACCAGGGCCAACAGAAATGTCAGCAGAAGTTCCCCACTGTGTCTCTCTTAGCAATATGAAGATCAGCAAAGGTGTGAGACCAACAAGCATTGAGCAGCTATCTCTACCAGAAAGCCCAGTTCAGTTCTCTCCCACTCCATTGAGTCTTATTTATACTCCTTCTAAACATCACATGTCCTCCATGGGTCCCTGGTGGACCAATGCATGCTCGCCATTATTGAAGAACTCTTCATCATGTGTCCTTTCAGGTGCTTCCCTTAGCAGAATATCCTTTCACTGCGTCTGCTTCAATAAAACATTCCTCCATGTGTTTGCACCAGCAAAACACCATCCAACACAATTGACTTTCCAAAGAGTCTTAAGTTTCCACTTCAAAATCCTGTCTCAAAAAAACAAAGCAACAACAACAAAAAAAAAGCAACAACGACAAACAAAAAAAAAATCTTGATTAACAACCATGTAACTTAAACTCTTGGGATCTATATTATTCCATTGTTTCCTAGGTTCTAGTTTCCCTCTATAGTTTTTAATACTGTTTCTTTGCTTTGTAATTTTGACATCTTAACTATACCATGTCATGAATCAATTTCTCCTGTTGTCTTGTCTAGTTGGACCTCTAAAGGTTTTTTGTTAGAGTATCTATTTTTTTCTACAGGTTTCCAAATTTCTCAAATATATTATCAGTGATAATCTTGTCTAGGCTAATAGTTTTTATCTCAGCTTTATCTCATATACAATGAATTATTAGGTTTGGTTTCTTGAATACGTCCCATACTTCTTGGAAGTACTGGTCACTTTCATTAGTGTGTGTGTGTGTGTGTGTGTGTGTGTGTGTGTGTGTGTGTATGTGTATGTGTATGTGTGTGTGTGTTATTGATTCAACCTTGTCCACTATCCATGACAACTGATTTTCTCCTTGGTCTTGTGTGAATATGCTTGGCCCATGGGACCATGGGATGTGGCATTATTAGGAGATTTGACATTATTAAGAGGGAGTGTAGCCTTTTTAGAGGAAGCTCACTGTGGAGTTAGCTTTCAGGTTTCTATACTCAAGATCTACCCAGTGTATAAAGAGCCTCTTTCCTACTGGCCACCTGGGGAAGTAACCCTCATCTTGGTTACATGGGTAAGATTGTAACCTGTTGCTTATGGATCAAGATATAGATCTCTCAACTTCTCTAACACCATGTCTACCTGTATGCTGCCATGCTTCCTGCCATGATGATAATGAACTAAATCTCTGAAACTTTAAGCCAGCCTCAATCAAATGTTTACTTTTATACAAATTGCCTTGGTCATGATTTCTTCACAGTAATAAAACTCCTAAAATAGTCTTGTCCATTGATGTTTTTACTTTATTATGTATTTGATAGATTGAGTCTCTCATTCAAATATTCCTATTCAGAACCCTTTTCATGATTCTTATTTTTATTCTCAAATTTCATCCATTAAAGCTTTTCCATAGTTCTAATTATTTCATGCATTTTTGTTAATGTTCTTGTCTATGTCTTGAATTGACTTTGTAAGCTTTTCCCATACCTTGGACTCAATACCTTGTCTACCTGAGTCCTCTCCTTGCTCTTTGAAAATGTTAAGAATAGTATTCCAGCCAGGCATGTTGGCACATGTCTTTAATCCCAGCACTCATATGACAGAGCCAGGCAGATCTCTGTGAGTTCAAGGCCAGCATGATCTACAAAGCAAGTTACACAAGAGCCAGGACTGTTACACAGAGAAACTCTATCTCAAAAAAAAACAAACCAAACAAACATTAAAACTATTCTGGGGCTTAAAAGATCATTTGGTGGGTAAGAGTCTTTGTTGTTCTTGCAGAGAACTGGGTTCAGTTCCCAACACCCACTTGGTGACTTATAACTACAGTTCCAGGTGATCAGACATACATGCATTCAGGGAAAACATTCCCACACATAAAAAAAGAAATGACTGGTATTCTGAACTCTTTTTCTGCCATGTCTGCTAACTGATCATCTTTCTTTATGTTTACTCTTTCTGGAGTTGTCATGGTGGAATGCTGGCTCCTTTGTTGTTCTTCTTTCTTGTGTTTTACACATCTGCAAAAGTGTAGATATCTTCTGAGTTTTTCTCCCTTTAACACATGATTTTGTTTTATGTCAGTTCTTCTACTCAAGGTTGTCTTCGCTTGGATCTATGATTGGGAGAAATTTAACTTCCATAATAATCATGATGACTTTGAAGAAAAATTGATGATTTCTTTAAAAGATGATACTATGCTTTTCACTTGTATCAACTATGAGATACAAAACAGGAAGACTGGAGTACTATCTCTCCATGTGCTACCCAAGCTCACTTGTTCCAAAGTTCCTGAGCATGCAGTTCACAGAGATTCCTAATGTACCAGGAATCCTTTTGAAAAGGTATCAAACTTCTATCACATCTGTGGCTACCCTTGGAGACTTGCTTCTAACTGCCTGTTCTCAGACCCTCAGTTTTCCACTTCGGTCTTCACTGCCACATGTTATATTCCATCTCTCTGGACCTGAGTGACCCAACTGCCTCACCCCTGATGTCATTCTGCTCTGTCTTTCTCTGCATCCTCTGACTCTCAGTAGTTACAGCAACCTAGAGTGTTACCTTCCCCTCTCTAAGGGGTCTGGGAAAAACCACATAGCTCCATTTCCATTCCCATCACACCCCTGGCCAGTCACGTCTTGTGATTTCTTAAAGCAACTTTCTTACCTCATGGCAAAGGCATTTTCTTGCACTTTCTAGTAGTAGAGGACATGAGAGCCTTTAAAGGAAGTCAGCGTAATTGAGTGACAGACGATGCTTACATGTGTGAATCTGTTTGGGCTGCTCTACTAATGAGCTGCCAAATTTCACATTTTGGTAATTAGCAAAACATCTGTAGTGGGATCAATGTGTCAGAAAAAGCAGCTGTTTCCTTGATAAGAGAGTAAAGTGGGGGATTTGGACATGAACTTCACTTTAACCCAGCTGTTTTCCATTTGAAGAAAGGATAAAGGGTAGACACTGAGTCAGTGGGAAAGCATCAAGACAGAAGTAAAAAGTACATGAATTGAAATCACATTGGCCCTAAGCTGACTCAAGTGCATACCATTGGCATGTGGTGAACAAAATTCTCCTCTTTCCTCAGTCCTGGGAGTGGGCTTCATCTGCCAAAAATTGTTCCAGTAAAAATATTTATATGAAAACAACACAAAGGCAGTGTAAGAGCACTGATGACCTTTTGGAAGTTTGAACCCTGTCTCTCCACAGTTTGAAAACTCTCCTACTGGGGAATGATGCAAGATTATCAGTCACACTAGGTATTTTGAGCACATCTTCCTGGCAATGGCCACAGACTAGGAAGAGCATAAGGAAAACACAAGTGAATTACAGAAATCCTTCCTTGGATGAGGTCGTTTCATGGGGAAGTCTGGGAAAGTTATTACAAGAATTGAGCTCTGGCTATGTACCAGGAAATCATGTGGATGAATTAATTTATTATTCAAGTAAATCAATCAATATAGAGTTATTGAGCACATACTACATTCAAGGCCATGTGCTAAATACAAGGAAAAGCATATACAGGTTTATATACTCTTATCTTTATAATCCACAGAAGATTAAAAATGTTAAAAAGAATTGCTGAAATATTTACTTAAACTTTAAATGTGTTACAAAGTCAACAATGCAACAAATTCTGAGAGTTCTCAGTTTTTACTACTTTTGACTGCTCCATACAATAATGTCAATCAAGTCTGGTTAACACAACAACTGTACCCTGTGTCTATGAGCTTTGGACTGTCCATTTATAACACCATCAACTTAGATAACATTAGCTAGAGTCCTACCATTGCAGTTTTCTCCAGGCCCTTCTTGCAGTATTCGTTTAGGTTCTAACTCACAAGCTCCCACGCTGATCCTTGGTCATAAATCATTATACGTCTATTTCTCCTTATTCAGTACTCAATGGATACTCTTCCAAGAAAAGATTCAATAAAAATGACATCATTTAATAAATGGCATACCAAATCCTGAGCTAGGCTAACCTGGTGTTTTGTTTGTATTTTGTTTTACTATAGCAAAAAAACTTAATAAAACCTTTGGACAAATAGTTGTGTGGCTTTTTCTGAAAACACATGAAAAAAATACCTGCTCATTACAAGCCGTAATCCAACAACAGGTAAAAGTAATGATGCTACCAAAGTCCATCTTGATGGATTAATGAGGTTATTGAAGCTACTGACAAAATATGAGTGATGGCTGATGCACAGAAGGTAGTTAACTCAAAAGCAGCTGCCTCACTGAAAAGCATGTGACAACCTGAGTGATCAAAGTAACTGGAGAGGGCAGAGAATTACCTCTCTTCTCACGTCTATAGTACTTGTATAATCTTACAGGGAGAGACTGAAAAACTTTAGGAGGCTTCCTGAAACTTGGGAGTTGTTGTCTTTGAGTCTTCAACAGCTTCTTTCTGAGATGAATCTTCTTCTTTGGAGATTCCTCGGCCTAAATGAAACTCATTTCAGGTTGGAAATAATTGGGTTCCAAAACTATTGCTACATAATAAGTAACAAGATAATCCTTGTCTTTAATGTCTTGTGCAGTGGCAAATATATAACTGAGACATGATGATGAAAGTCAAAATAAACGATTTGGTAATTTGGTATTACCTCTAGTCAACAGGGTTGCCTTCAGATCTTTTAAAGTGATATTGTTGCTATCAGTGCTACAACAGTCAACCTCAACTTCAACAGCCAAGACAAGACCTTGCAGTAGTTAGATCTCACCAACATCATACAAGATGTCACTCGTGTCTAGGTATACTGTGGACTATATTAGTGTCTAAACTACCATGAAGAAAACTGGAAGCCACTGAAATGGTGTGAAACTGAAAGAACCATCCCCTCTGCCTTGTCTCTTCATGTCCAATGTTTTTGATGAGTATGAATAAGAAGAATGGCAACTCACTTGATAACTGTCATAAATACTTCCTACGCTGCCTCTGGCCAAGGTCATCCATGACAACCTCAGCACTATGAAGAGATAGATGACCACAATGCATGGCATCATTCCCACCCGGAATATCATAGAAGACACCTGTGGGAAACTGCAGCCTGATGAGCACTGGGCTGCCCAGAACAGCATGCCTGTATCCACTGGCACTGCCTAAGTTGTTGGATAGGTCATCCCAGAGCTTGATGGTTAGCTTACTGGCATGGTCTTCTGAGTTTCTACATGGATCTGAAAATCCACCTAAAGAAAACAGCCAAATATGGCATCGAGAAGGTGGTGAAGCAAGCGTTGGAGAAGCCCCTAAAGGGCATCCTGAGCTATACTGAAGACCAAATGTTTCATTACAGCTTTGACTGTGGAGTTGGCATTGCCTTCACTGACAACTTTATCAAGCTCATTTTTTAAGGAAAAAAAAAAAAAACTAGGCTACATCAAAAGTTGAAAGAGCTTATGCTTCCCAAGGACTATAAGATCCTTGAACCAATTAACACAAGAACAGGAAGTAAAGAGAGGACTTGCTGCAAGCTAGCAGTTCCCTTGAATGAGATAGACTTAGTCAACATTTTTTTCATAGCATCAATAAAATTTACCCAACATTGAGTATCTTTATTTTTATTATTACTAAGAACAATAAAATCTAGTCCAGAATCTGACTCATCAGGAAAATTCACTAAATTCCTAAAGGAGAATTCTTCCTTTCTTTTTATCTGTATGTTTTGATTAAGGTAAGATAAACTTAAAATAAAGAAAATGAGATTGAAAAAACTGATTAATCCACATTTATATTAATTATTTATATATACATATAATATATAATAATTATATTAATTATTTTCTTATAATCCCAGTGAGAAAGTTGAAGGGTATTCACTGTTCCTTGGGCTACTAGATAGGTATTAAGCATCAATAAACACTGCTAAAATCTGTTTTAAAGATCACTGTCAGTGTTCATGCTAACATCTTCCCTGAGTTCATACTACAAGCATTCCTTTAAATGTTCAGTTTCCTGTGAATAAGCAAAGACACTAAAATCGAGAATCTGGTTCCCTAGTTAGCAGCTGTTGGATACTTTTACTGTCTTGAGTAAAAGGATCATTAGCCTAAGAGCCAGCTGCATCAATGTACCGCTAGCACCAGCCATATTGAAGAGTCTATTACCCCTTGAAACAACTATGTAAAAGATTGCAGCTGATTGCTCTGGCTCCTGAAGATGGGGCCCTACCCATGACTATTTGAAACAGTTTATATTAGGCATATCACAATCACAGGCTTCAGTGATTTCTAGATGAAACTGCAACCGTTTCCACCCTAACCAGTAGGGAGAAATTCTTCTAGGAGCACTACTGGGGCTGAGGCTAAGAGGCAATGCTGTGATTAGTCTAAACAAATAGCTATGGCTGAGCTAAACACACATTCTAGAGCTCTATAAACAGACCATTGAGATACTTTCAAGCAAGTTGGCTGTTAGACACTCTTCTATATTGCTTCCTCTGGTGGTAACCCAATGAGGGCTTCTCTTTGGTGCTATTTCCATCCCTAATATTAATAATGCAGACTGAGATACTAACATGAAGAGATAAGCAACAAAGACAGATAGAGCTGTGCCTCAGTGACTTAGCTGTACCAAGCAGAAGAACAACCAGGGATCATGTCTGCCATAGATGTGTGGATATTCACAGCTAAGTGATCCCAACTTTGCTAGCATACATGTCCTCAGTGGCCTATCAGGTGCATTGGCTTTTAGTGGGAGTGGATGCCTCAACTTGCACCCTAGCTTTTGAATGCAGTCCAGAAAGAAGTAGACACCCAGGTCTTACCAGTAGATGACAACAGGCTGTGGAATGAAGCGTCAACAGGAGAGCCGAAGAAGTAACAAAACAGTTAGAAAGCAGCCAGAGCCAGAAGGGGATTGGAAGTGGAGAACGGAACAAAGGAAAAAGAGATGCAAACTGACTAAATAGTGGTAATGGCCATAAAACTGTAAGAAAACAGTCTCTGAGAGCTGTCAAGTTTCTAGGATCAAGGCTTTCAGTAAAGGCTGAGTCTTGTTACATCTGCCACTGCCTAGGTTAAGGGTCCTGATATCAGAAGCCTACACAAGGACTGCAATATTGGACAGTATCACTTGTTGTGCTTGTTTTATGTCTGCCCATGACAAATACTGAGGAAAAATAGGTTGCCATTGTGGAGAGCCTTTTCGCCAACCCATAATGTCTATCCAGGAAGAACAAAGAAGTAGACCCCAGTTGGTGGATGATGTCATTATTTTAGAATAAGTGTCTTCAGCTAAAGCTCATGAACCAAAATCTGACCTTCTACTGATCATCGTGAAGTTTATTATAGCACACTAAGTCTGTCACTTACACCCACTCTTCTCTCACCCACTCTTACAGAGTTTGGTAGTTTCCTAGGTATATCCAGGAAATGTCCTAAGTACTTAACCATGTAAATGATGTTGGTGAACTTGGAAAAGTGGACTCTGAGCAAGAAAAGAAGACTGTCAATGATACTAGCTACACACTAGGGGTTTAAGGCTAAAGCTACTGCTATAGTCCTCACTAACATACATAATAGTAGAGTCTGAAACAAAATCATACAAATTAACTCCCCCAAATATTCACATGCAGTTCTAGAAGTGAGGGGTGAAAGAAAAATAGAGTCTATGTGTCAAAAATGCTCCTAAGGACCCAGACTCCTAGGTCACCTTCGGAGAGCTTCCTGAAGCTAGTGTTCTTTAAAAACTGTCATCAGAGAGTAAAAGGACAACTTAAATCTTGTTATGTGGGCCTGAATGCCAGAGGCTTACCACGGAGATTTCTAACCCGAGTTGGTGCAAGAGCCCTAGCGAAGGGAATCGAGCAGCTCCCCTGCACTGAGTCAGGTCGAGCAGGCCCGACTAGCCAGTGAGGAGTGTGGCGCAGCTGCAGGGCAGTGTTTTGGGAGAGAAGACCTCTTCCCAAGTGTTACAGCTCTTAGAACAAAAGGCTCAGACAATGGAGTAGCTCTTTTACCCACCTTTTTTTACCCTAGATTAGATAGATAGATAGATAGATAGATAGATAGATAGATAGATAGATAGATAGATAGAGATAGGTAGGTAGGTAGGTAG
>JADRCD010208111.1:0-15539 GCA_019843815.1 Montemys delectorum | reverse complement strand
AACATGGACTTGGGGTGGAAATCAAATGGGAGGAATGAGGAAAAATAGAGTTAGGGGAAACTAATCAGGAAAATATAATCTACTGATCAAGACAGTCATTGGCCAAATTTTTGTTTTCCCAAATATAATTTTATTGGAACCAATAGTAAATTGGGTTGGAATAATTCAGATTTAAAGATTTATAGTTTATTCCTTATAATTTCTATAGTAATTTTGACTTTTAAAATTCAGAGTAAATTTTATCTTTTCACATCACTGAGTTATGAATCTTTTATAAATTATGCACTCATAGAGAATGCCTGGCTTACTTCCTGTTCTATCGTTCATGAGCTGTGTCCTAGACTTATAAACCAAAAAACCCAAACCAAATAGCTTCCTTTTGTCAGTATATTTTAGTAGAAAAACAGAGAGGAAACAAGAGACCTTTCTGTTTCTGAACACAGAGAAAAATCAGATTGAAAAGTGAACTAAACACTTATATGGGAATATTCAATGTCAATTTAATACTCTTATTGACAAAGGTCTGATAAAGTCATGCATTAGCAACATATTGTGCAGATGGACTCAATGTATCTCATGGGGTTTACATTTCTGAGAAATCATAAAGTTCCCCAATGTTTTCTACAATGGCCCTTATGTAATTATAAGAAGGGTTTATTAATGTGGTTTGACATTGAAAAGTAAAATTCATAAATCAGAACTTCTAATGTCAATAAAAAGAGGCTAGAAAATATTATTCTGAAATTCCATGGTCTGAATTTAGAATCTCTAACTTCTTGAACCTCTTTCTACAATCTGTCTTGTCTTCTGCTGTCAGTCCATTTGAAATACCTGAGATGCTTGTATGCAGCTGTATTTTAGAATCTTAATTAACTTTTGCTAACCACAAAAACAAATATTCCTGTTTCTATGTCAAATATCATGTGTATGCTCTAGAATTACTCTCCAATGGAGAACTCTAAAGAACTTGTGTTAAGAAACTCAAGTGAGAACACTAAGAACACTAAGAAATCCAAGTCATGACCACCTTAACTGTAGTGATACATTTCATTACTTAGACATTATACCTATCGTTAACAAAATAAGAGAATTGTCTGTGGTCAATTGCAATCAAACATTTCCCATAAATTCCCTGTTTTAGGAAAGGGATATTTTATGGAATGGTTATTAAGAATAATTATCTTAAAATTCCTATTTTGAAAATATTAATTACTACATATAGAAAATTTCTGCCACAATCACATTTAATTTACCTACCACATACAAAATAATCTCTCAGTATTAGATGCACATTGGTATGACTTGTAGACTCCTAAAGTTAACATGAATAATGATATTTGACTGACTCAACGATTCATAAAGAGTTTAGCTAAATAATAGGATATAAGTAAGCTACAAGGCAAATGCCAAGTGTTTATTCTGAATCCTGAAAACATTTTGGTTGAGAAACTTAAAACAATTGGCACTTAAATATAAGACAAATATTATACTTAAGGTCAGGATGACTGCCCATTGTTTAGTTTATGGTATATTCTTCTAGGAAGAGGTAACAGAATTGAGGGTTTGCTAAAGAAAGAATAAAGATATGACATATAATTTTGATACTAATTCTCTACTTTGAGAATTCTCATCTCCTTTATTAGAATTCAGTATTATACATTCTGTGATGATACAGAACAGCTTGGTTATATTTACTGTTTTAAAGGAGATATGCATGTATCCCCAAATTTACAGTTGAGGTGCCTTGCCTCCTTCCAAACTCATTTATGTACCAAGTAGATGTCTTCATTATCCCATATTTAATTCATAGATAATAATTTTCAGGTGAAATAGTAAATAGTTCCTGGTGTGGGTATCTACAGCTATATAAAACAGCATCTGACATGAAGCTGTTTATGGCTTTTGCAAGAATTTATTTTGTTCACAGAATTTCATCTTGGCCAGTATTCAAGAGAAAGGATTCTTTTGCATATAGTGTTACTTGATATGTTTGAAATGCTGGTGGTAGGTCATTGCATATTAGAGTTAATCATCGGGCTGGGCGGTGGTGGCGCACGCCTTTAATCCCAGCACTTGGGAGGCAGAGGTAGCCCGTTTCTGAGTTCGAGGCCAGCCTGGTCTACAGAGTGAGTTCCCGGGCAGCCAGAGCTACACAGAGAAACCCTGTCTCGAAAAAAAAAATAATTATTTAGAGCTAATCATCAAAAGGCATGTTCACTGGTGGTTACTGATAACAGTTGGCTTATTATCCATAGGAGCTTCTTTGCTTGACATCCCCACACCATTCTGACTAATTTCCAGCAGTAGACAGCTCAAGGGGAAAAGGTAGGACTGAAGAGATGACCCAGGGGCCAAGTTTCTTGCTGTTGACCTTAAGGTCTTTAGTTTAATCTCCTGCAATCTTTTTTTTTTTTTTTTTTTTTTTTTTTTTTTTTTTTTTTTTTTTTTTTATCAAATCACATTGGTAAACTGCTTACATTATATAAGTATAATATCAATATAGTTTGATTCACATACATGTAAACATTCAAATCACAACTATGGCTGTACTTTCTGCTAGATGAAGGGAAATTAACTCTTAAGAAGGTAAAACAGGTTGCTGAAAAGATGCTTGTGAAGTAAAAACAAAGCAAAACAGAAATCTTCCATCAACTGTAACTTTTAAATCTTAATGAATCAGCCATGTACATTGCTTAGGACAATGGACTTGTCTATTATTTGACAAGTCATTATTTTAAGAAGAGTACTCAGATGTTTAATCTAATCAATCTTATTTCAATTATCTTTCTGTTATACATCAAAATGCCCAACAGTAAAGGAGGAAAGGGTTACCTTGGATAATCATTAGGGAACTTCCAGTTTGTAGTCATAGGGCAACCTTGCTTTGTTTTTTGTTGTAGGACAACATAGTATGTGATGTTTGAAGTATATAATAACATTTTTCACCTCACAGTAGCTAGGGAGCCAAAAGAGAGGACCGTGGCTTTTGAGTCCCTGTATCCTTATGAAGGATATCTCCCTTACTAGGCTCCATCTCTTATAGAATCCTTTATTTCTTAGTAACATTACAAGATGGATACCTGATGAACATAGGGAGCATACACTATTTAACAAACGTTTCAGATACTATTTAACTATTTAACAAACCCAAATAATCACTTAAAGCCAGTAGAATATAAAAATCTAGGAGTGATATGACGACATGCAAAAAAAAAAAAAAAAGTCTTTTGCTGAACTATCAAGAACAGAGGAAAATAGAAACAAAAATATCAAAATCAAAAGCTGTATACCTTTTAAAATAATGTTATAGTTTCCTGGTCTCCAACGGTAAGAAGGACGAGGCGGTTGATTGTTACTTGTTTCTATGTTTCTATGGCCTTTTACAGATCGCTAGCTGGATGCCATTTTCCTCTGCTTGCTTTTAAGCACTTTCATTTCATATGAGCAAAAAGAAAATTGGGATTTTGAAAATATTAGAAGCTTAATATGTAGAAAAGACTTTTATTTGGTTCCATCTATTATTCATTAATCCTATACTTCAAAGAATAGTCCGGAAGAAATGTTATCAGCCACGAGTAAACCACACAGTCACTGCATCCATTCCATTGGCTTTTAACCTCTAGTTGGTGGAACAAATATATCAACAGAAACATTCTCTGTCATAAAAGCAGATAGTTATAATTCAGGAGACTATGATGAACAAGTAAATGAAGCAAAGATCTTAAAGATATTCTCAATTTCAAACTTTAGATACATCACTGTTTCTAAACATCAAATATCTACATACCTATCAGGTACTAAATATATGAGCAAATTCAGCATCTTGTTCAGTACTTCAGAAAGAGGGAAACTATCTTTCAGGAAGGAATAGCTCTCATGAGTATATTACCATATATGTTTGATCAATCACAAGAACAAAGACAATATTTTTAAAGATAATAAAATCACATTAAAACCCATAGTGTTTAATTCAGATTACCTCAAAAGTGCCCCAGTTTATATAAGGCTACAAAAGGGAGGTATATTTACCTAGAAACTGAAAAAACTATACCATTCTTCTATTTATCCCCTTATACAGCTTGGAAGAATAATGTTTAGCATGCCGTGTAAAGCTCACTCTATAAATCTAGCAGCACCAGTTAAGATTTCAGCATAACAGAAGGTTCGTGTCAACCCCCTTCAGAAATCATCCACACATCTAAGCCAGTCTTCATGACCCCATGGCTCCTGCTGCATTTGAAGTCGGGCTGGTTCAGTTACCAGACTTTGGAGAACACATACAAACCATAAGTAACAGAGACAGAGGCAGTAATAAAGCAGAAGTGTTTTAAGTCACTAAAGGGAGTAGTTTGCTAGGCATCAGTAACAGTAGGGGGAGCAGTACAGCGGGAAGATAATAGCTATAGAGTAAGAAGGGATTGCAACGTTTCCCTCCAATCTTACCTTTCCGTTAGATGAGTGCATCCTGAGAGAAAAACAACTAAGAAAAAAAAATAGCTTCCCTTGTTCCTAAAGATAGATTCTGAATTTAAGAACTGAGAAGGAAAGCCATTCACATATATGAGAACAGATAAGACAAGTACATCTTAGAAGTTCTGGAGTTTTCTTTTCTTCCCTTTTTCTTTATATTATTTATTCACTTTAGATCCTGATCACAGCCCCTCCCCTCCTCCTAGTTTCCTTCTCACAGGCTCAACCCCTATATTCCTGTCCCTTCCACCTCTGAGAAGAGGGAGGTTCCCCTGGGTATCAACTCATCTGGGAACTTCATGTCATTGCAATACTAGGCACTTGCTCTCTCACTGAGGCCAGATAAGGCAGCCCAGTTTGGGGAACAGTATCCACAGATATTGGGCCCTATTTGGCCCTGGTTTGGGCCTTGAGGTCAAACCCGAGCCTGGCTTCAGTTTTGTATACTGGCTCAGTCACTTCCATACTTGAGTGACTCAGCAGAGCCTGCTTAAGCCTGCTGTTGCCTAGCTCCTGCTGACAAAGAGTAACTTTGTTGGCTGACCCCATACCTTCGGTCAACTTTCTCCTCCCCCTAAGTCATCTCACTTTAGCAGAAAACTCCACCGCCTCTCTCAGCCCTTTATAAAGAAAACATTGATACATTAAAACGAGTTCCTGCTTTGACAGACTCCCGGCTTGGGGTGGCTATTCTTCAAAGGCAGGAGATCCAAGCTGCGACACTCACCATCCTGCTCAGCCCCGGCTGGACCATGTTCTCTCCCTCTTGTGTGGTTCTGCTGGCCTCTGCCCAGCACACAGGCAAGCAATAGAGTCATGGTTAGCCTTATTTCGGTTGTTAGGGGACCTACATGAAGATCAACCTGAACATCTGCTATATATGTGCATGGGCCATACTTCCAGTCTATGCTCTTTGTTCGGTAGTTCTGTCTCTGGAATGCTGTAAGGGATTAGTTGACTCTATTGGTCTTCTGGTGGAGTTCCTATACCCTACACTTTCCTCAATCATTTCCCCCAACTTTCCCGTAAAGACTTCCAGAGCTCTGACTAATAATGTTTGTCTGTGTGTCTCTGAACCTGTTTCAGTCATCTGGTGGATGTTTCGTTTCAGAAGACAGTTACACTTATATGCTAGGCTCCTATCTGCAAGCATAACAGCATTATTAAGCATGTCAGGGATTGGTTCTTGCCCATGAGGTGGATCTCAGGTTGGGCCAGTCATTAGTTGACCATTCTCTCATTCTCTGCTCCATCTTTGTCCCTGTACTTCTTGTAGGAAGGACAAGTTTTGGATCAAAGATTTTGTGGGTGGGTTGCTGTCCTTATCCCTCCACTGGCAGTTCTACCTGGCTATAGGAGGTGGCCACTTTTGGTTCCATATACCCTACTGCTATAATTCTCAGGTAAAGTCACCCTCATAGTCTCCCTTTAGCTTCTGCCAGGCCATGTCTCTGGCATATCCTGCAGATGTCCCTTCACTTCCACTCACTCAGCAGGCCATCGGGGTCTGGGTTACCTCCCTGGGGATGATGTTTTAATTCCATAAGTTTTATGTTATTCATTGTAAAGAGATATTAACTAACTTTAAAAAATGCAAATATGAGCATTGACATTTATTTTGTAGTTCAGAGAGTATCAAACTAGCAACGTATTTTATCATATGAACAAGAGGTTCTTTATAATGAAGAAGGGAATTCACTGAGTCAAGCCTCCTGATATGTTATTCAATCCCATCGTTGGCTCTAACTACATACATTTAAAAGCAATGCTAAATACAGTCAGTAAACTGTACACACACACAAACACACACACACACACACACACACATACACACACACACATACACACAACAATGATATGCAATAGTAACAGATATCTGTCACATTTGAGAGAGAGTCATGTGAAATATAAAAAAATGGCGAGATAGAGATAGAGTAATATGAATAAAGTACTAATATTTGAAACTGTCAAAAAATAAAATAATAGGAAAAAATCTTAAAAGCAAAGCCTTTGGGCTGATGTATGTCTAGGGAAATGCTTAAGAAGATTCACACAGACTTATGTGTCTACACTTTGCCATTAGTTTTTCACCTGCAAATATGTACTCGGGTTATTTGTTTGTTTGTTTGTTTGTTTGTTTGTTTATAAAGCTTTTCCTATTGATACAACACAGATAAATCCTTTTAGAAAAAAGTATAACCACAGTGAATTTTTATTGCCCCATTTAAGGACAAGCACAGATTTTTATCAGTTAATATAGACCAGAATATAACAATGTAAGAGAAAACTCACATTCTGGTTTACATGAAATTACTCCAGTCCCCTATCTAGTCCTTTCACAGGCTTGATTTTCAGCTCTATTGACTTCATGTTCAAGAGCTACTTCCCCAATAACTTGCCAGTCCTGTGAAATTTAAGCCAGTTGCTCTTCTGTGAACAACTAAATCTCCTATTTAATCACTGGTTCTTTATTGTAAAGCATGTATTCCTGAATCAAAGAAGTGGAAAAGTCAAAGTCAAATGGTGATTACTAACGGAATTTCTCCTAAAATTTTTTAGTTGTTGTTTTTTTTTTTTTTTAAATCCCAAGATACATGATGAGTATCACCTTAAAAATGCAAAAAAAAAAAAAAAAATTCCACCAACATGTGTTGAAAATATACTATAAACAGCCGGGCAGTGGTGGCACACACCTTTAATCCCAGTACTTGGGAGGCAGAGGCAGGTGGATTTCTGAGTTCAAGGCCAGCCTGGTCTACAGAGTGAGTTCCAGGACAGCCAGGGCTACACAGAGAAACCCTGTCTTGAAAACAAACTGCTGATCTATGGCTTTAATAATATTACATGATCTGCAAGTCAAAGAGAAAACATACCATCCTGTTGCAGATAAGGAACTAGGGCTCATTGGTGATAAGACAAATGAATCAAAGTCTCACAGATGAGTAAAATTAACTAAGTCAGATTTCAAATGTAGGTATTCTGGGAAGAAAATTAGTGGTGTTAATTACTTATCATCTAATAGCTCAGTGTTCCAAAGAATTAGATCTGCTTTAAACTGATTAAGTACAAAGTTATTCAACTATTTTATAAATGTATGAATATGTATGTAATCTATTGATCATTTATCTCTACTCTATATCTCACTAGATAATATTTTATTAATATTCTTTTATAGATCAAAGCACAACATAAAAGACACCAGTGGGGTGTTATGATTTGATTTATACAAGGTCTAAAACATTATTCACAACTTATTTTAAAACTTACTTAATATTTGTAGCAGTATCACCAGTTAAAACTTTGTATGAATAAGTAAAGAAGAACACATTTAATTTTACAATATTACAACACAAACTTGTTTTGTCTTGTCCTGGCATACTGACAATTTTGTCATTTATTTCAAAACTTAGTTTTCCAGAAGCATAGTAATCAGCATATGTAAATCAAATGGTATGTGGCAAAGTATAATGTGAGTAAGACCCTTGACCATACAATAACTTCTCACCTATTGTGAATTGCTACACATCAGGAACTTCTTCAAAACACTGCTGATCAAAACTCAAAGTTAAATCATCACAAGTGAAGTGAAGTGTAGAGCTACTGTTGGGAATTGGTTCTAATGCTTCATCTAATTCAGTTTCCAAAAGCCCCACTTCTAGATCTGAGGGTCCCTGCCCACAGCTGGCTCAACTGGTTATAAAAAATTGTTGCACAGCCAAGGACTAGGCAGGGAAACAGAGACAGGACTTTTAGAGTGCATGGGCAAGGAACTGGAGAGAGAGGAAAATGGGAGAATCACCATGACTCAGAGGCAGAGGGATCAGATATAAGTGCTGCAGGAGAGAAATCATCCAGTAATATAGGTAGAAAGGTAAAGCAGCCCTGTGGAGGTGGAGGCTGCTAAGAAAATAACAGACCAGCAAAGGTAAAATATAAATTTAGAAGATATTAAGCCAGGAATGCTGAAGGAGAGTGTTTACTAGCCTTGGGGAGGTTTAAAAATATCCAACATTGAGCTAGTCAAGGCATATCAATGTTAGCTGGTGTGTGTGTGAGTGTGTGTGTGTGTGTGTGTGTGTGTGTGTGTGTATGTATGTATGCGTGTGTGTGTGTGTGTGTATGTATGTATGCATGTGTATGTATGTATGTATGCATGTGTGTGTGTGTATGTATGTATGTATGCATGTGTGTGTGTGTGTGTGTGTGTGTATGTGTGTGTGTGTATGTGTGTCTTTCATTCATGGATCCAGAGTTCTTGGGAAGGTACAATGCATCTGTGACCTGCCAGGAGCCAAAGTGATTTAACTAATTCTCTATTACATTCTACTATAACTTTAATGAAATCAATCTCAGTCTTCATATCAATGTAACTGTCATGACCCCTTTAGCACCTCAGCAAGTATTTCAAGCTATTTATTTGTTAATCATCCTTTGTTTATAACATTTACCCATTTAGATCTCTCTACAAACATGAATATAATTCATATCCATTCTATGATATCAAAGACTCACAAACTCAAATTCTATATATTTTCTGTCCATGGGCACAGGACCTCTTATGGCACATAGCAGTCAAACAGGAAGTTATATCTTGGTTCTATTTTATAGCTGGTAGGTGATGTTGATAAAAAGGTAGACACCAGAAGTGGGACAAGAGGTAGGTATAGAACATATCAGGAAGGTCCTGAGCACCAGGAGGGATCTTAGAGACAGCATTGCAGAAGGAAAAAATGAAAGATATGAAGCAAAGAAGCATCATATATTCCAAATGTCAAGGAAGTGGAAGCAGTGAGTGGAGAGGTATAATTTTGTGGAGTTGGAAATATCTAGTCACAGCCAGTTCTGTGCATGTCTTGAGAATGCTCAAAAAAACAATGGGAACTACTGTGAGAGTAAAGCAGTAGGGTAACATAACTTGATTTACATATTCCTAATTTCATTAAATTTTTTGTGGATGTGTACTTAAATTTGATTCAGTTTCATTATTATCATTCTTTTGAGTCATCTCTGAAAAATTTACTTGTAAACATGATATATTAATTTGCATGTAGTTTTAAGTACTAGAATATTTCTAAATTCCTAACAATTAATTAAAAATTAAGATAATTTCTTAACATGATGATTTATTGGTAGCTATCTAAATACTAATGACTGGGAAGTTGGAAAATAAATAGTGGGGTATTCATGAAAATTCTGATTCAGTGTCTCATTTCATAGTGTATGTTTCATACAGTGACTTTAAGCAACATAGGAAAACAACAAGGTCATTCATTCATAGTCCCAGGGCATTTTTTTTTACAATTTTCATACTTTATTTTAATATGTATATATATGTACATATATACATATACCTCTACTTAACAGATTATTCTGACTTTTTTTCAGATAATAAAAATGTAGGATGAAGTCAGACACTATTACAATGTACAGAGAACAAGATAATTAGAGCATTTTATCATCATTTCAGAAGTGGGCATTGCATTCTGAACACTAAGCATGTAAGCTAGCAGACAGGCACCCTTTGCCTTATGCAACGGTAACAGATTTCTGCACTAAATTAAATGATCTAGATGTGGGGTTAATATTAATAAAATATCTCCAGAATTCTTTTGTTCTCCAGAACTCTGGGAGAATTTTGTCATTCTATAAAATTAAAAATCTGAGAGGTATTAGTGTGTTTAGAAAAATAAAAAAAAGAGGTATGTGAAAGATATCTCAGAAACTAGTACTAGTACTGAATGCATATTAGAGGCAAGATGATGGCTAGGTCTCTGAATTATAAGATTGGGGCAAATATAGGTGTTTTTCTCTTAATGTGATGACATTGAGAAAAGTAGAGGCGTTTGTCATGACTTGAGAACCGTTGTTGTACGGTCTGAAGTACAGACAGGCAGAGAGGGCAAAAGGAAGGCAAAGTTAATAAAGACAAACACATCAGTGGAGTGGAGTGCCAAAAGCCTTAATTAAATCTAATTGTCTGAAGAAGTTTTCTATTTGCTTGCGCTAATTCCTAATCAATTTCAAGAACTCAAAATGCTCTTTCATTTGGACGTAAAAGCAAGAGGATGCTATTTTCTAATTTAATGAACTTCCATTGTTCCATGGATGCTACTGCAAATCAATGGCTATTTCTAAACAACCAACCTGTCCAGCGGTTATCTTAGGTGCTAACACACACACACACACACACACACACACACACACACACACACACACACACACACACACGGGGAGGGGGAAAAGAGATTATGACTGTGATTGAATGGTTTATAATCTATTCTAGGCAATTTTCGGAGATTCATCTAAATACCTATATTCCTAAAGAGACCTTTAAAATATAATTTTGAATAAAATTCAATTACATCATTTTGTTCCTTTCACCTTTCTTTCTCAGGCCCTTCCCAGGTGTTTGTCATTCAGTCCATCTCATGCCCACTCACTCCCGAGTTAATAGCCTCATTTTGATTGATATATATTTTCACATATATGTATATTCTGTCTCTATCTCTCCCTCCTCTGTATGTATATGTACATATATAATTTCTATAAAGCAAACTATATGCAGTATTTTTATTTTGTCCAAAGAGTGACAAATTTTGTGAGAACTTTGTGTTTCAGGCTACAAATGCCCATTGTGACACTTTATAACAGATTTTTGAGACATGGTTTCATGTAGCACAGACTTGCTTCCAACTCATTATGAAGCAGTTTACTTTTGAATTCTTGATCTGTCTTGCCCTTGAATGACAAAATCTGAGTGATGATCTCCTCATCCCAACTGTTATCAGTAGTCAATGCAAACTTGTTTAGATTTTTTTGAATTTTATTGGTGTATATATCTGAAGTAGCAGTAAGGAATCAAGATGTTCTAAATTTCTTACTGGTTGACTGATTTCTTCTAGTCACTTAATTTGTAAGAAATCAGTCCCATTTTCTCACTAAATATGTCCACAATATAAATTAAATATATATTCATTTATTCCATGTTTTTATATGTGTGTGTAAAATCCCTTTGATTTCACACTCTTCTGCTTCTATATGTACTTTTATGATAAGAAAAAGAATTATAGTATCTCATCACAAAAGAATACACACGGTATGCACTCTCTGATAAGTGGTTATTAGCTCAGAAGTTCGGAATACAGGGAGAACAACCCACAAACCACAAGAAACTCAAGAAGAAGGAAGACCAAAATGTGAACACTTCATTCCTTCTTAAAAGGGGGAACAAAATACCCATGGAAGGAGTTGCAGAGATTAACTATGGAGCAGAGACTGAAGGAAGGACAAGCCAGCCTAATATAGCTATCTCCTGAGAGGCTCTGACAATACCTGACTAACACAGAGGTAGAGGCACATAGCCATCCATTGAACTGAGGACAGGGTCCCCAATGAAGGAGTTAGAGAAAGGACCAAAGGAGCTGAAGGGTTTGCAGCCCCTTAGGACGAACAACAATATGAACTAACTAGTACCCTCAGAGCTCCCAGAGACTCAACCACCAATCAAGGAATACACATGGTGGGAATGATTGTTCTGGCAGCATGGGTATAGTAGAGGATTGCAAAGTCGATCATCAATGGGAGGAGAGGCCCTTCGCCCTGTGAAGGTTCTGTGCCTCAGTGTAGGGGAATACCAGGGCCAATAAGTGGGAGAGGGTGGTTTGGCAAGCATGGGGAGGGGGGAGGTAACAGGGGTTTGTTCTTGTTGGTTTTATTTGTTTGTTTGTTTGTTTTTTGGGGGGATATGGGAAAGGAGAAATCATATGAAATGTAAATAAAGAAAATATCTAATAAAAAAAGAAAAAAGAATTATAATATCTCAAAATGACAGAAATCATGTAAAATGCCTTTTCATGTTTATTTTATTTCCTTTAACATGATGATATACAGTTATATGCATTGTCCAGAACACACTCCACTTCTCCTTTTGATCAAATAAAACTCCATTATTCATTCTTTATGCACAAAAAGAAAGGTTTAACTGATGCTACTTTAGGTGCTGAAATGTATGCATTCCCACAGTTATATAATAATTTCAGTTATCAAGCCAAGATAGTCTAAGGAACATCTGAATGTGGCAAGTAATCAATAAGCCATGTAAACATTCTAAATGATTTCACAGTGCATAACAAATGGCAGTCTATGGAAAACAATGAACAGCCTTCCTTCCCTTCTCCTTGCTTCAGATGTATAGTACTCAATTGTAAAGTATTTAAAAAACTTTACAAGACAAATGTAACACTCTAAAAAGGTAGACAAAGACAGGTATACATTCTTCTGTAAATCTAATTCTGTGTCTTTAGCTAGAAAACAATAAAATATCCAAGTGGAGGCGGTGGGACTGTCATGTTCTTAAAAGCTGTGATATATATATATGTGTGTGTATATATATATATATATATATACACACATATGTGTGTGTGTGTGTGTGTGTGTGTGTGTGTGTGTGTGTGTGTGTACATATATATCTCTGCCTCTCCCCTCTTTTCAGTTTCTTTTAATATTGTAGGTTAAGGGATCATCTATCTGGAAATGGACTGAAGCTCAAAATGTAGAAAGAATGCTAAATAAAATGGATTACATCACGCGACTATAGCTGTCACTCAAAGAGGTCTGGAAAAATGAGCTCTTCTTTCTGGCTTCCCTGAATGACCTAATGTGTGCTTCAGGTCCCTTTATCATGAAGGTGAAATTGGAGGAGGTGAGTAAAATCCCATCCTAGCTTACAGACTTGCAGCTTTTCCTGTCTACAAACTAAATTACAGACCTCTGGTGATTCTCCACAGCTCTGGCAACATCCCATCCATCTTTTTACATTGACACATTTAGGGATGACAGATTCTTCTCTAATTACTAAGAGTACAGATGGATTGATTGTCAACCCAGTGACAAGTCTGAGAGGGTAGGGGAGTTGTAATAAGAGCTCTGATCACCTGTCGCAAAGAATATTGCCTTATACTTCCAAACTATTATTTTCTTAAATGCTCAAGAGCTTGGTTAACAAAGACAGGGAATAGTTGCATACAGCAAAATTTTCCTTGAATCATTACCCTCTTTACAAATGTATCTATAATTCTAAAAATAGTGAAGCTAACAGTATTAGTAGCAGAAGCTCTCTGTGTCAAGAACAAACATTAATAATCATTTACATCACCAGAGACTGTACAGCATGTTCTAGCCCTTCTAATTATTTAATGGCTTAACTTCATTATAAATAAGCTCATTCAGGGCCTTCAAAAATGCCACCAGGAAAATTATTAGAGAAGTTTCTAAAGTGAAAATAAAAAAAATGTTCACCGGGTATATAATTTTGAAACATATATCATTATAACACAACCAGCTATACAGTGAATCACTCATTACCACCCTTGTGACCAGTCATGGATGTTATCTTATGGACTACCATCCTTCTTATGATAATTCTATATAAATCATTGGCTTTCCCAATCTTCCTGGAGTGTATGCTCATAAAAAATGTCAGTCCTATTAAGGTCACTTTGTGTTCTTCACAAAGATCCTTTGTATTCAAGTGTAAGAAGACATCCTTACAGTATAACCTGGGTGTAGAAGTAGTTTCTTTCTAAAACACTACTGTATGAATCGTAGGTTTGTGTTTTGTAAGCCTGCTTCCCAGGCTAAGACATTCTGGGTCATGGTTGAAAGTTAAAAGTGCTTGATAGAGAAAAGTTAGGCAGCTTAGGAATGTCCTCCAACATAGTGGAGCACGTGTCCTTATTAAATGTTGGAGCATCTTGTGGGCATATACCTAGGAGTGGTATAGCTGGGTCCTCTGGTAGTACTATCTCCAATTTCCAGAGGAACCGCCAAACTGATTTCCTAAGTGGTTGTACCAGCTTGCAGTCCCACCAGCAGTGAAGGAGTGTTCTTCTTTCTCCACAACCTCTCCAGCATCTGTTGTCACCTGAGTTTTTGATCCTAGCCATTCTGACTGGGGTGACGTGGAATCTCAGGGTTGTTTTGATTTGCATTTCCCTGATGACTGAGGATGTTGAACATTTCCTTAGGTGCTTCTCAGTCATTCAGTATTCCTCAGTAGAGAATTCATTGTTTAGCTCAGTACCCCATTTTTATTTATTTATTTATTTATTTATTTATTTTTATTTATTTATTTATTTATTTTTTATATTAGGTATTTTCTTCATTCACATGTACACTTTCCCTCTCCCATTTTCCCCTCCAAAACAAACAAACAAACAAACAAACAAACAAACAAACACAAGAACAAACCCCTTCTGCCTCCCCCCTCCCAATGCCTGTCCCCCCACCCTCTCCCACCCATTGGCCCTGGCATTCCCCCACACTGGGGCACAAAACCCTCACAAGGCCGAGGTCCCTCACTCCTATCGATGATCGAATTTGCAATCCTCCACCACATACCTGCTGCCAGTACACTCAATCCCACCCTGTATAGTCCTTGATTGGTGGTTGGGTCCCTGGGAACTCTGAGGGTATTAGTTAGTAATTGTTGTTCGTCCTAAGGGGCTGCAAACCCTTCAGCTCCATAGAACCTTTCTCTAACTTCTTCATTGGGGACCGTGTACTCAGTTCAATGAATGGCTGTGAGCCTCTACATATGTATTAGTCAGGTATTGTCAGAGTCTCTTAGGAGATAGCTATATGCTTGTCCTTCCTTCAGTCTCTGCTCCATATTTAATCTCTGCCACTCCTTCTGTGGGTGTTTGATTCCCCCTTTTTTGAAGGAATGAAATGTCCACCTTTTAGTCTTCCTTCTTCTAAAGTTTCTTGTGGTTTGTGGGTCGTTCTTCCTGTATTCCAAACTTCTGGGCTAATAACCACTTATCAAAGAATGCATACCATGTGTGATCTTTTGTGATTGGGTTACCTCACTCAGGATGATACTCTCCAGATCCATCCATTTCACTAAGAATTTTATAAATTCATTGTTTTTAATAGCTGAGTAGTACTCCATTGTGTAGATGTACCACACTTTCTGTATCCATTCCTCTGTTGAGGGACATCTGGGTTGTTTCCAGTTTCTGGCTATTATAAATAAGGCTTCTATGAACATAGTGGAGCATGTGTCCTTA
>JADRCD010208110.1:21971-44592 GCA_019843815.1 Montemys delectorum | reverse complement strand
GTCCCTGGGAGCTCTGAGGGTACTAGTTAGTAATTGTTGTTCATCCTAAGGGGCTGCAAACCCTTCAGCTCCATAGATCCTTTTTCTAACTCCTTCATTGGGGACCGTGTACTCAGTTCAATGAATGGTTGTGAGCCTCTACATCTGTATTAGTCAGGTATTGTCAGAGAACAATGAAACTTTTAAATTTTTTAAGTTCTGTATGGGGAAATTTCTACTGATCTGTATTAGTTTAATCTGCTTATTCACGATTCTGACCGATGCCTGTGTAGACACCAGGCAGTAGGAAGGAGGATGGGTCCATAAGGACAGGGAGGGTCTTAAGAAAGGAACAGAAAGATTTGGTGGTCAAGAGAGGCGCTCTAATAACAACAGTGACTAGTTATAGATGTGTGACTTCAGTGGTGGCATGTCAGGGATCACAGATTCTCTTTGAGAAACCTCAGTGGAAGAACATGGAAGTTTTGGAGTGAGTGGAGCCTGTGGGCCAGCCTGTACTGTGAAGCCTGCTACCAGGGGGCTTCCAGAAGGACTTCCCTTGCTACTAAAAGCCCATGTGGACCAGGGCTGGTTTCCTTCCCTGAGACACTAGGGCCAATTCAGAAACCCCCAGGAAACGTGTTTCTGCTTTCATATAGGAGAATAAACATTATGATGTTTATTGTTAATTGAAAATTGTTAGATTGATAAATAGTATCTAAATTTATTGACCCTAAATTTTGCAATACCTACTTATAAAAGTTTCATTTTAATATCTTCATAAATCGGCTTATACTCTTCAGCCAAAAGATCATTTTAGGGTTAGGGTTATTGTTCAATAATAGAATGTTAGCTTAACAAGTGTGAAGCCCTGTGTTCAAACCCTAGCACTATAAAAGAAAACAATAAATTATGTTTTATAAACTGAATATAAGTGAGTAAAAGCATGTGGCCATAACCATGTGATCTTGGAGTATTCTAACACTGCAGTGGCAATAATAATGTATCCTATACCCGATGATACCAAAAGTGCCAAGAAAGAAATGAACGTGGAAAATTTAGTTTATGGCTTTACACATTAACCAGGAGCTGCGTCTTCAGTTCCTTCCCTCTTTACTTGATGAAGGTGGGTGCTGGTGAGAGGCGAGGGTGAGGCTGGAGTCTGAGACCTATGTGGCAGCGTTCACTGACCTTCAGGAAGGCCTCCTTCTGCTCCAGATGCTTGCTGAGCAGTGGAATGACGTGGTCCATCTCTGCGGCCGGACCCAGCTTGTCTCTCCCGCCACACCAGTCCTCGTCTCTCCGGTACTCCTGCTCCAAGCTCTCCAGGACACTGCACACCTGGGGAATCACGGAAGAAGAGGCTCGTTAAACGAACTGCTCAGAGGATATTCTCTGCAGACTTCTGCAGCAGAACTTTTCAGACAGCAGTGAAGTCCAGCCTGGAGATTTAGGCAGCCACCACTTCCCGGATATTCTGAACAGATATTTTTAGAACCTTGTGACTGGAGGTGGAGATTTTGGGATTGTCTCTTCAGCTGATGGCTAAAGGATGAAGCTATAGGGGTTGATAATATTACTCAAGAATATGATGAAGAGTAAGAGATGAAGAAATAGGCTAGATATTTAGGGGCTTCGCAGTGATACACACACACATATATACACACACAAATTGATATATATCTCACATACATATATACGTATATGTAACATATACCATATACATGCATAACACATATGATACATATCATATATATACACATATATGAGATATATATCTCACACACATATTCATATGAATGTATGTATGTTTATATTATGCTATATAGCTCTATATTGTTGTAACCTCATGATAATTATGAATTATGTAGGCCAGGCTTGGAGAAGATACTTGATGGCTTGCCTCAGCATCTGTACTTGTCTGCCTCACGCAGTGGTGAAGTGAAAAGCTACCTCCCTTGTGTGATTTATGGGCCATAAACGAAAGTCATCTTTCAACTCCCCTGGGGACAGATGTTCAAAGTGCTACCATAAGGCAGTGACATCTTTAGCATCCATCTTTATTATAAAATCACATTTCTTTCTGAGGAAGAATACATTTGAGTTAACTTCAAAGACATATTTTTTTTTTTTAGTTATAAAAATTCAGAGGGACCATGCTGAGGGACCTTACAAATAACCTCAGCAGAAAACAGAGCATCAGAGAGAGTTCACAGAGAGAGTTAGGTTGAGTGTTACAGTAGGAGTTCATGGCAGCCTGGTATCAGGGCCTGGAGGGTACAGGAAAGAAAAACTCAGCAGATACTTGCCTAATAAGCATAAGAAGAGAGTTTCCATCCCTACTGAAGCAAAACAACAACCAGCCAGAGAGCAGAACCCTGGATTCCTACACTTTCCTTCAACAGCCTTGGGTACTGGTTGGGCACAGAGTTGGGAGAATAGCTGTAACTGTCCTGACTTTCTCTGAAAAAGTCATTCTTCTTGGTAAAGAACACACCTGTCTGTTTTTGAGACAGGGGTCTTGTCAAGCCCAGGCTGGCCTTGAATTTGCTATGTAGCTAAAAATGACCTTGAAATTCTGGTCAAGGGCTTTATGCATGTTAGGCAAGCATGCAACTAACTGAACTACATCCTTGCCCAAGGATGTGGATTTTGGACAGAAGGTTCACTGAGTTATGAACTCAGCTGAACGATGACTCAGGCACAACCCCCTCCTCATGCTTGTCATGTCTCGAGAAATCTTCCCCCAGTCAAAAGATGACTTGACTAGCTCCCACCTTTCCTACTTTTTTTAATGCAAGACACAAAGCGTGCATGCCAGCTCAAGTCTTGAGATAAAATAGATAACAAAACATGTAGATATGTGAAGACTAAGACACTTGAGACCTATTCTACAATAGGACAGAATCAAAGACTTGAAGAGCTCTTGTACAGTAGATTCTGGGTTCTTTTGAATATGAATGCATTTTAAGTAGCTGCTGATCAGACATGAAAGAGACATGAACAAGCTGGATGCAAGGTATAGTTTGGAGTCTAGACATACCACGTTCAGGGAAATCAGCTGAATCCTAGGTACTTAAATAGAAAACAAATGCCGATTTATATTATCAAATGTGGGGGCAGTTTGTTACACAGCACTATTATTACAATGGCTGACTGATATATTGCTCATTCAACACTCTTGATTTCTACTTCAATACCTTCATACTGATCTGATGAGTTTGAGAAATGTATGAAAAAGAAAATCACATGGTTCCTTGTTGAAAAGGAAAAAAAAAGATAAGAAATGGTAGCGTGTCCATAAGTCACTCTTTTATTCTCACAGGTTAGTGCCAACATGCCTGACTTTTGATGCTGTACTATAATAATTTGAGGCAGAGACCAGCCTCTTTCATCTCCCACTCATGTCCACAGACTTCCCTCTCACCTGCTCAGAGGTCTTATAAAAGGCCACAGAGGCGTTGACAAGTTTCAGCCGGTCCTCCATCTTTAGCATGAGCTGTTGCCAGTGGAGGGCCACCTTCTCTGCACATTCCCGGATGGCATCAGCGTCATAGTGGCCGGCCTGGAGCAGTGCCTCTGCCTTCTGCTGTACCTGCAGGGCGCTCTGGTGCGTCTTCTGCAAGGAAGTGCCATGAAAGAGGGACTGGGCACGCGGGGAGGAGAGAGAGGTCCATGGGAGCAGCCCGGGTGTGACATGGGAGGGGTGGAGTGAGGTGTGGTTGGAAAGATGCAGAAAAGTTAAAGAGCTTTAAATGACTGATCCATTTGTCACGGCGATCAATACATTACTGTCTTTAAGGCACATTTACACAAAGGAAATCATACATGTCATTGATCTCCCAGGACCCTAACTCCTGACCCCATTCTTAGCTTTCTACTTCTATCACCCTAGATTTTAAGGCTATTTCAGTAGAGAAACAGAAGTTATGTAGAAACCTTGTCACTGATTAGCCCCTTAACCTCTTTTTCAAATTTAATCATAAAATCGCTCATTGCCAAACTTCCAATGATTACTGATGCAGCATTTTACAGATTAAATAAGCACTCGCCCCAAACACATGTAATGCACATGTCAGCTAAGCAATGCACAATCTGAAACATTAATGACCAGTAGAAAAGGATTTAGGTAGAATGGGGAAACTTGGTAGGTTACTAGACCTGAAGAATGAGTTCTCCTGTCCCCACCGCCCCACCCTCCACAGTTACTCCACCAAAGAAGCAGAGCCCTGCAGGCAAGAATGTGCTCAAAGCTGAAGCCTTTTGTTATTTGCAATGGCCTTTAGGAGACAAGCATCTCACTTGCTTTATGGGTTCTGATTAGGGCTAGCTATGTTCTAGACCTTAACTTCAAGAGCCTGGGGGGCCTGGCTGAAGGATTAGGTGGCAGGGGAAAAAAGCCAACTGAGGCTCAGGCTTTGTAACAGATGTGATGATCCCTCCGTTGGATAGTTTTATGTCTTCTTGACACAGTCTAGAGTCATCTGAGAGGAAAGAACCTCAATTAAGAAAATGAGTACATAAGACGGGGGGCTGTAGACAAACCTGTAGGACATTTTCTTAATTAGTGATTGATGGGGGAGGGTCCAGCCTGTTGTGGGTGGTGTCATCCCTGGGCTGGTGGTCCTGGGTTCTATAAGAAAGCAGGCTGAGCAAGCCATGGGAAGCAAGCCAGTAGACAGCACCCCTCCATGGTCTCTAACAGCTCCTCTCTCCAGGTTCCTATCTTGTTGACGTTCCTGTCTGGATTTTCTTCAGTGATGAACAGTTCCTCCCCAACTTGGTTTGCTTGAGATGTTCTACCACAGCAGTAGTAACCCTACCTAGGACAATCCCTGTGAGGACATCAGAGTGCTACAGATTTGGGAAAGCTGCCAGCATTGTGCCCTAGGCTGCTGGATCCTTCCAGCTAACGGTGAATGAGGGTGGCTAAAACACAGTGACACTCCAGCGTTCTTTCTACTTGGCTTGGGCAGCAGGGCCAAGACCACTTTTATGGCTGACTTACTTACTCAGCACTCCTTGGGTCTGAGGGCAACTCCAACGTAAGCGTCTCCTTGATCTCACACACCTGCCTTTCCTCCGTCATTACATCCTGTACTTCCGGCTTACTTAGCTCTGTCTACAAGGCTTCTATGTGCCCCTCATCCCGAACCTACAGCAGCTGCACAACTCCATCTCCACCAGCATCCCTTTGGGGCTTTCACCCCGAGACAGCCTCAGTTCTAATGGCTGTCCGCACTGGGCTCCTCACTACTAAATAAAGCTAGAGAAAGTAAATGAAAGGGCAGAACAATCCCTCCAAAGCCCTGACTTTCTTTGTATAACTGGCACTGTTTCTTAAATGAAGTGATGCCAAGGTTAGCCTTGCTAACCGCTCCCATCTTCAGCGCTCTTATCTGCTCCCCTGGCTTCTATATTTTCTCTTTGAAGAAGCATCTTCTTAGTGTCAGATCCTCCTCTGGATTCATCTTCTGATGCAAGAGAGCCCACCTCTCACCCTTCTGAGGAGGTGTTGCCATCTGTAGCAGGGCAGATGCCAAATCCTCAATAGAAGCCAACCCCATCTCTTTAAAACGGTTCCTCAAAGTCACTGGCCTCTTATGCTGGTGGCCTCCTCTTACCCATTTCCCCTGCCACCTAGAACTTGCTACAGTATTAGCCTCACCCCTGACTGCTGCTCCTCACTCCCGCACTGCTTCACACACACATGTTTAACTGCTGCCCCTCACTCCCGCACTGCTTCACACACACGTTTAACTGCTGCTCCTCACTCCCGCACTGCTTCATACACACATGTTTATGTAGGAGAAACAGCCAATTCTCTTTCCTCCCAGTTCTAATTCATAGATCCATTCTGTGCATTTTCTTTTCCTTTTCCTTTTCTGTGGCATGCTGGGATTTGTCTTGGGGTTCTGAACATGCCAAGCACACATTCCGGCCACTGAGCCATATCTCTAGTGCCTTGCAGATGGTTTGGGCAGTTCTGCTTAATTTGATGGATTAGGAAGTACTCCTGTTATTCTTTTCATCCCTACGGCTTCCATCTTATGAGCACCACATCTTTCTTTCAGTTCAAAAGTCTTCAATGGCTCCCTCATTGCTTCAAAGCTAGGTCCAAACTGGCTGTCACAAGAGCCTCCACAGCATGGTCTGTCTTCACAATACAACTATGCCTTCTCTCCACACCTGAAAGCAAGTCACAAACCTTCCTGCCGTGCCTGTCCCTCCTGCCCTTGCTAGATGCTCTAAGCCCCTGTCAACAATCCCTTTTGTCCTTTGAAACCTGCCTCAAACCTAAGCTCCTTCAGTGAACCTTTTCAGGTGGCCTGAAGCTCAGGGCAAATCCCTTTTCTATGGACTCCTTTGTTACTTAGCTAACTCTTGGAGGGTTAGCTCAGAAAGTAAAACTGTCACAGTGGGAGCAGAGGTATGTGTAGGGTCAATCAAATGGCTGTCATTTTTCCAAGGGTGTGTGTGTGTGTGTGTGTGTGTGTGTGTGTATCTGTGCTGGGCCCTATGACTATGCATTGACTTTTCTGGTTCACAAACCCTTTCTATGAGGTAGAGTTTATTTCCAGCTCAGAGATTAAGACATCAAGACACAGCAGGCTAAATAGTTTGCCTCAAAACTACATCAAAACAAATGGTAGAACCAGACTCCCGTTTGACCTATTCCCAAACTTACAGTCTTTTACGGCACATGACTTTTTCTCTAGGATTGGCATGACGTCTACAGCATTTCTCATTTGCAAGAAGGTTCTCCAGATGAGTGTTAGTGATTACCACAATTATGTCTTCTGCCCTTAACATGTAACAACTGTCAGTGTAAACCTGTTTTAATGTTGTATCTCCAGAGAGTGCCGAGTCATCTCCACTCTCTGTGTAATTTGTGTTATGTAATAAACTGTTCCTTACTCCGAAGCTCATTATTCTGTAACAGTCCTGAGTGAGCTTTTCTTCTTTAATTTCCTGAATGATAAACGCTCATCCATGTGGCCTAATCTTTGCTTTGCTAAGCTTAAGTCATTACTTTGCATCCATTTTCACTCCTTACCATCTAATCCTATTGAGTGTTAGAGATTTAAGATGTGGGTTATCAAGCACATTAATATTTAGTAGGTGTAAGTGCAAGAAAATTGAACCAAATCAATTGAATTTATTATCTAGTTTTAACCACTTTTTTATGCTCAAATGCATGGGAGGATTTCAAATAAAAATGGATTTTAAAGTTGAGCTTCTCTCTCTGAAGGTCGCAGTTTCTGAAGGCAACAACAGTGCATCCAGAGCACTAACAAGTAAGAATCCATTTTGCTTAATAAACTACACTGTGTGGAGGCACTGTTTGGTTCTCTGCACAGTGTTCTGGGAATGGTTTCCTGAAACAGGGGCACATCTTACCTCTCCAGGGACCCTCCAAGGCTTGGCCAGGGTCATCTCAGTGTACGACTGTGTTTCTAGATTAATTATCAATAACCCTCTCTTCTCCTTCTGTTTTGTTTGAGATAGGGTCTGTCTATGTAGCCCAGGCTGACTTTGCAATCCCCCTGCTTCAGCCTCCAGGAGTTCTGGGATTATATATTTGGCACCCTCTTTACTCTTAAAAATGTCTGTTTACACAACAAATTTCATTGTTTCACCAATAGCTGTTTCCCCTACAGAACCCTTGAGCTTTCTTTCTAGGGTTATAAGAAGGCAAATTATATCTCCCATTCCACCCCCAGCAATCAGCAAAAAACCTGCAGTAAGGCTGGCACACAGGAAAAGCCAAACTAGGCTGCTTAACCTTCCTTTAAAATCGCTTGTATCCAGCCAGGTATAGTGTGGTACACGTGGCGGTCTATCACGCTGGGGGGTTGAACATTAGGACAGCCATGAGCTGAGTCTTGCTTGGCCTAAATAGTTAAGTTCAAGGTCAGCCTGGCCTACACAGAGAGCCTATGTTTCAGGAAAGCATTGCTTGCATCTTCTCTGGTACATTCCTCTCCGGATGCAGAGCCCAGTTTAAACCTGGTTTACAGACATCCATAGGCTGGCTGGAGGAGCATATGAACAGTTCTGGCTGTGCTCCTTGTTCATTTAGCTACACCACAACCTCATGACCTTCTGCCACTAAGATGTTCTAGTAATTCTATATGCTCTGCTATCCTAGAGATCACAGACACCAACCCTAGAGTCACCTATAGCTTAGCATCAATTATTTACTAAAGCAATACCCCACGAAACCCCAGGAGGGAGTAGGAGACATTTATCCTTAGCAAGGCTCTACCATGTAACCACAAAGCAACATCTCCCCAAATTAACACCTACTGCATACACAGCCACACGGAGTTTAGTCTTTCAATACACTGTGGAAACATCTACCCACCCTTTCTCAAAGTTCACTGGGGTAGTCTAGTGTGCTGTGACGCTTGGTCTGACTTGCCAGATGTTTGATTAAGAGACTGCAAATGTAATCACCCAATCCAAGTATTCTATCCAAGGAGAAAGACGACCAAGAGTTATCTTTGCCTAAATCCCCCATAGCTTCACGTTATCTGTTGCCAAAACCTTACTGCTGCTTAAGCCAATGGAGCAGTGGTTCCCAACCTTCCTCATGGTGTGATCCTTTAATACAGCTCCTAGGTTGTGGTGACCCTCAACCATTCAATTATTTCATTGCTACATCATAACTGTAATTTTGCTTCCTTAATGAGATATAGCGTAAATATCTGCTATGCAGGATATCTGCTAGGCAACACTTGTGAAAGGGTCCTTCAACCCCAGAGAGGTCATGACCTATTGGTCGAGAATCACTGCTATAGACACTTGACCAGTAAGTGCCTGGTTATAACCCCAATTTAAGTCTCTCCTGAAGTGCTCTCATCGTTATCATTTGGGATTGCTTATAAACTGTTACAGAAACAGAAAACTCCTTGCTGCAGGGTAGCTCTTCAACAGCAAGAGAATTGCTTATATTGTACGTGCAATATACTGAATATATTGTTGACTTTTCAATCTTAAATCCCAGACAATACCTACAGACTACTAATACTTCATGAGAAAATATCAAGTAGCTTATGGGAATATGTCAGTCATCCTAACTCCATTTTTTATATGCATGAAAGATGGCTTCTGGAAAAATAAGTGGCTGAATTCAATTAATACCAGTTTACAAAAGGCTATCAATCAGTTTGACTACCACATTAAAAGACAATTATGAGCATAAATAATCAAAATTCATTATTTTTCTGCCATCATTATATAGAATTTTTTCCTAGTGGTAATTTTAAAAAAGAAAGTTGCCCCACTGCAGTTCCTGCACACCCAGAAGTAGGCAAAGTCCTATACTGAACCACATGTACCAAGGATCTGAGGTTTTTGTCCTTTGCTTTTTTTCCCACTGGTGCTTAACCTATTTTGTTTTCAATATAGCTCTGTGAGCCATTTCTATTCTTTCTCAGACACCACTGAGAAGCAATCTGCTAAAGTCTCTCTGGGAGGAGAAGGTCCTAGCAAGAAGATAATTGAAGGTATTGTTTAAAGCATGGCAACATTACTTTATCCAAAGTGAAATTTTCTTTTACGATGGACTTTTTAAAAAAACCTTAGTAAAAAGTTTACCAAATTCTGTGCCCCAGTGTAGGAGAATGCCAGGGCCAATAAGTGGGAGAGGGTGGGGTGGCAGGCATGGGGAGGGGGAGGCAACAGGGGTTTGTTCTTGTTGTTTTTGTTTGTTTGTTTTTTGGAGGGGAAACTGGGAAAGGAGAAATCATATGACATGTAAATAAAGAAAATATCTAATAAAAAAAAAGTTTACCAAAGTCCCAGCTGGTAAACTTCTACTTGCAGTTTATTCTTCAAACATGGCTCCTGCTAGCATAACTGAAGGGCCACTTTCAGCATGCAAACTGTACGATACACCCTGCTGCAAGCCTTGTGGCCCTTGTTAAAAGTCAGATTCTTACCTAGAATCCAAATGTTTACAAGTATTATTCTAGTTTACCACTGACCTGTACAACTGTTTGCCCTCATTTCTGAGTGGTTTTCAATGGGAAGCCTTGTCACCTTTTCCCTTTGCATTTCTCTCTCACTGGTATATAGTTTGTGAGTAAAAAAAAAAAAAAGGTAAAAATCTAACTGCACTAGGGCCTTAAGGCTCAAAGGAACAGAAAATATTCTCATCTGAAGTGTGCATACATGGCTCCTGATGTCTTGGGGGCGGAATGAAATCTGCATTCTGGATACTCAAGTGTGAAGGAAGTTCCTGCACTGTCACTAGAAAGCACAAGGGCTCCATCACCCGAGGCAATGCTGGCGTCTCAGACAGCCATCCTACCCGACAGCCAGAGTCAAAGAGGTGAACAGAGAGTGCATCCAGATTTGGGGGTTACCTCGATGGCTAGCTGGAACTGTTCATGCTCCCGCTGTAGCTGCTCTGCCTCAGACAGAGAGCTGGCATTGACCAGGCTGGCGTTGAGCATCGACTCTCCATTGCGGATCCATCCCAGAACCTACGGAGTTGGGATAAGGACTCAGGTGAATGGCTCTCCACAGTTTCTCCAGAGCGGTTGCTTTCCCTAAGGCTACCTCAATCAAAGGACCATCTTTTCTCTTCCCTGTTAGAGAGAGGACAACAAAGATCCTGAAGCGTCATCTTTCTAATCTCCCTGTAGCTGCTGTCATAAGACTTGTATTTCCTGAACCAGCTTTATTCTCAGGTCATTCCCTTCCCGTATTACTCTGCTGTCCCAAGGTTCCCACCAAATTAATTAACATGACTTCATCTGGCTGTATTTTATGCATGTCTACACTTCTTTCTCGAGCACAGAATGGTATACAGAAATTCCAATTGTTGATATCTTTTTCTTTCAGTGTTTTATTACTTATGCATTTATGTTTTATTTATTTGTTGAAATTTTCATACAGTGTATTTGGAGCATATCCTTTCACTTTCCCTGTTTCTTTTTGTTTTTTAAAGTGCCCAGTTCAAGTAAGAACCTCTTGAATTTGTTCATGCTTCATTCTTCTTATTAAAAATAATCTCTTCCTCGTGCAGCATGGCTGCTGTATTTTGTGTGGTTCACTTTAGCGTGACTTACCACAGAACAACTTTTTTTTTTAGTAATCTCAACCTATATTTCACCTACTTCTTAAAAATGTGAACTCCCTAAAGTCTAGGGCAATCTTCCAGTCAAATGTTAATCTCCTCTATTCACTTAATGGTTCTCGAATAGTAATGTTTTGAAAATAGTGAAGATTACCCAAGCCATATCCTGGGGCCTATATCTTAAACAGCAGCCCAGAGTCTACAAGCTTGAGTAGGCAAACAACCCAGAGGAAGGACAGAAAGCAAGTAAAATTCAAAGAACAGATCATCACCAAAAGAGAAAGTAAAGTCTAACCAACTTAAATTACCCGCTGGTCTGAATATGACCTTGAGGGTTCCTGATAAGTACTGGGGAAAAGAAATCTAAAATGGGAAATATCAGGAGAGAAGGGGAATAAGAATGGATACTGTCCAGAGAGCAGTGGTTGTCAACCTGTGCGTGATGACCATGAGACACGGCTCAGTAGCAAAATTATAGTTATGAAGTATCAACAAAAATAAATGCATGGTTAGGGGTTCCTAAGAACATTGAAAATATGTTTTCTTACAGTCACAACCCACAGGTTGAGAACTCCTGGTCTAGAGTGGTCAAGGAAATAGAGATGTAATTATCAGGCTAACGGACTTGGAACAACTAATCCAAAGGGAAGGCCCTAGGCTCTGAAGACTTACCTGGTATGTGGTCACCAGAACACTAGCAAGCACCTCCTTTTCTAGGGAGCCTGAGACTCTTGCTTGGTGAGGAAGAAAGTTCTGAGATTTCAAAAATCAATGAATACCGTCTGTCACTCCTTGTAAAAGAGGATACTGCAATCTATTTCCCATTGGGTCTTAGCTTTTCATTTCTTATGTTGAACAAATGGAAAATTTGTTCTCCTCATCTCCTGCCCCATAACCCTCATAGGCGCCCTGCAGATTTCATTCCTAAACAGTAGCTGACTGATGCCTCATTATGCATAGAGAACAGGAGGAATAAATCCTGCCGGAGCTGGGTGATTTGGATTGAGATGTTAATTTGTGGCCAATCTGGCAGATTGTGGATGAGATGCCAGTCTGGATAGTAATTAGCTGTAGGAAATAACTGTTCAGCATGTATGTGTAAAACTCTTGTTGTCCCTGGTGGACTGTGGCTGGCTGGCTCGAGGTGTTAATGACTTTGAAAAGCTGCCTGTTGATCTGGGAACATGCATTCACAGACTGCAAGGCCAAATTCTTTGCCTCTTTGGAAAAACGGAGCTCACAGTATATATTTTTAACTACGTCCCTCTATCATGTTTCACTGCTTTCTGCTTGCTTTGGAGACTCATTTGCGGGTGTCATCAAAATGCCTTCTGCATGAGCATCACAAGTCCATGTTAGTCTACTCTTCGAGAGTCTTGCTAGAATATTTTCCTCTAGCTCTAGCCACATCAGTTGAACCATGGTGGTGGGAATACTCACTTCCCAGTGTCCCCACCGAGTGATGTCATGCACTTGCATATCTACTTCTTTAGTAAATCATATGATATTCTTGTTTACCTGTATTTCCAAAATGCTGTTTACAAAGGCATTCTGGGACTTTAGAGTCCTAATGATCTGACTTTAGGAATACAGAGATGCATGGAAGTTTATAGCCATGGCTTTAAGCCAAAGTGGAACTGAGCACTGTGAGTCAGTTCTGGAAGCAAAACGGGCATAATGGATAGAAGACTAATATCTGAAGTCAGAGAGCCTGACCTCGTCCCTTCCTTGGCAAAATCGTTAACTTCCTGAAGCCTAGTGGTCTCCTCCCTGTCTGTATAACCCTCTCCCTCCTTTTGGTGTCACGGGGCTGAGGCAATGCAGCAGGAAATGCTAAGCTGGATGATGATGACTGGGTTGCTGCTCGTTTTGATTTTCAGTTTGGAGCAAAGATAGGTAGTGCTGTGATTCTTCAGTTACAATTCTCCCAGTGAGGAAAAAAAAAAAGAAAGCCATTTGACTTTATTCGGTCATTTAAATGACCACCATTTGATGTCGCACCAGTTTCTCAGATTGCTATCTTCCTTTGTCCTCAGATCACTGAGAGTCCTGTTGGCATAGCTGTCTATTATGAGATTCTTTCAATTCTTCTGGTTCGTCAAATGTGTTAGTTATTATCCCTTAAGCATCCAAGTGTGCTAGGCAGTGGGGGAAATATTGTAACTAAAATGAGGAAATATTGGTTCTATTAATATCAAACTGTGACTTTAGAAACATTTAATCAAAGGTCAGCTTTCTCACCTGTAAATTGTGTCTACTTTCCTTCACTGAACAAAAGAGTTAGAATAAAAATAAAACCCTTAATATAAAGCACTTTTCAAATCATAATAGTAGCATTTTGCTGTAATCAACTGCAGTAACAATTTACCTAATGGGTTAGTGCTATGGTTTGAATGTAAAAATGTCTTCCATAGGTTCATGCATATGAACACTTAGTCCCAAGATGGTTCCTGCCACACTCTTTGGGAGGAAGTGGGTTACCTGGCAGCCCTCAACGCTTTAAACAGTAAGCTACTTTTTGTTCATTTTCTGCTCCCGACAAGCATGCCTTTTGTGCCTGCTGCTATGTCTTCCCCACCATGATACACTGTATCTCTCAGTAAGCCAAAGGAAACCCTTCTCTTGCAAGTCACTTTTGTCAGGGTATTTTATCATACCAAGGAGAAAGGGACTGGGACTTTGATGGAGACAGATAGCTTTAAAGGCCATTTTCTGCTCTAACACTTCACACCATGATAAAATCCAAAGATTGTCCTTCTAACCTTGGAGAACTGTGTGTATTCAGAAAGAAACTGAATATGTAGAAACCAGAGATTGGAAGAAAGAATATTACTGTTTGGGGACTAAAATGCCAGGTTAAGAACTCATCTTAGACTGTCTTTGCTTAGTGGGAGAGCTAAAAATATAGACTTTTTATTTCCTTGGGTCAAAGAGGCTCATGTAAACCCACACCAGGAATAGACAGTGGCTACACACAGATGATGATGTCCTCAAACTGGGCAGCATGGATCCAGTTCTCTTGGAGGTTGGAGAAAAGGCTTGCAGATGACTGTCCTCCTGGTCATACCCACCATAAAGCCAAGAAGTTCTTCTCAAGTCAAGTGACTCTGGGTTGTTACTGTAGATGACCTCTTTCAAGGTCTGGTTATTTCGGTGACTCCAACCACAAAATAAATTCTTGGCTCCCTAGATGTCTACCTTCAGAATTCCTTAGTTCTGGAAGGGCATGCGATTGTATGTGTTCATCATTTATGGCTTTATAGGCTGTGTCCATATTCCATTATGTCCTCTAATTATCTCCATTGGGAAACAATGTCCTTTTGTTTTCGCTTGGACCTATTCCAGCTCCTTTCTGATTCTGATACACACTCACCAAAAATGAACACAGTAACCATCACAGAAGCATAAGGACAGGCTAATATTTTTCTTTGTTCTAAGTGTCTATACTGATCATCAGCAAATTCTGGCCAGATTTGGCCCACAGAAGCAATCCAATTATTTTACAAATACATGCTCTCTCATTTTATATTCACTATGTACATATGGAATCCATATGGACATGCATTCTGTTTTATGCCATTACATCATCCCCCAATCTCCACCTGAATTTATCTGATAGATGTGAGGTCATCTTTACCTTAAATAGTAATGTTCCTGGAAGCAGCCAGAGAATTCTGTGGGGCCTGGAGTGTAATCTGAGCGGCTTTTGGGTGACCTGGGACCTGCACCATGTGCTGTAATCAGTGCAGTGGTTTCCCTTTTGGTCTGGCTTTCTCCAGAGCTATGTGTCCTGCCTGTTTTAGATACAGTCGATCACCGAACAAGAAATCTGTGGCATTTATCAGTCTGTGACATTTCATTTGTTCGGATAGTTGAGGATAAATTTCAGTCAAATGTCTATGAATTCTTCATTCTTTAAAGCTTCACTTTAATATAATTTCCAGATAACTACACTTAGGATTATGATGGCCACACACAGTCAAATGCAAACCTTTAATGTATGAGTTCCAACAACAGAGCTGTATCAGAACACAGTATTGATCCCTCCGATTTTGACCTCATTAACAGCACTTCAATTAAGGTGTCTCCCCCCCTTCTCTCTCTCCTCTCTTTCTCTCTTTCTCCCTCCCTTCCTCTCACTCTCCCCCTTTTTCTCTCTGAGAATATATTCTCTGAAGCCTGCATCTAAACTTAGCTTCACTGATCAATACTGACATCTAAATTAACTCCCTTTTTCCAAGTGTCAACAGCTTAGAAATCAATATTTCCTGCTCCACCAATTTCCATCAGACACAAATGTTTCCTTTGAAACTGGATCAGATGGATCCTTGATGAAGGAGTCTCTACTGACAAGGAAGGCAAGTCTGACTAATGAGGCAAGGTAGCTTAACCAAGCCGCGAAGGACCACTGTCCTCTGGAAAGGCCTCTGCGGGTTTCTCAAGTGTCAGGTAAGTACTCATTCTTTCTTGTTTGTTTGTTTTTCTAGACAAGCTTTCTCTGTGTAGCCCTAGCTGTCCTGGAACTCATTCAGGCTGGCCTTGAACTCAGGTGGCTACCTCTGTCTCTTGAGAGCATTCATCCTTGTACAGATTTTTAACTACAATTCCCCTGTGGGTTATCCATGCCTTGCTGCTGAGTAGGCACCTGCAGAAGGAAATGATGTCCTCCAATTTATGAAATTACCAATGGGATTACATTTAGATATCAGGCCATTGAACAAAACTTAAAGCAAAAAGCAAAAGCAAAAGTCTAGATTTTTCTTCAAAGTTCAACAGGAATGTTCTGTTCTCTACTTAGTTTGAAAGCCCATTCTCCCATTCCTACTATCCACTAATCATGAAAGTGACCAGGCATGGGCAACAGGTAGTCTTTGACATGCTGCAGCCCCACTGGCCTCAGGCAGGTGCCTTTCTCTGTGGAGCCAAGGCTACCCCTGCCCATCTCAGATATGGTGAGGCCATGGAAGCCTGACTGAGTTCTGCTGCTCATTCTCTCTATGGCTTCTGTATGCACAGGGGAGTGTGGGCCCCTGCAGAGGAAAACCTTGGATTTCTGAGATGCAAGTTTCAGCTAACAATTCAAGAGAGCTCTGTTGTTCCCTGATCCTATGGTACCCCAGTTTTCTTACTTATAGATAATCCTTCACCCAACAGCTTGTTCCCATGAAGTAAGATCTTTCTTTTCTTCCCATATGAAAATAATGCACTGTCATGATTCCAAGAGTGTTAAAATTTGTATGCATGTCACTAGTCTCATGCTGGCACTTCCACCATGTCCTCTGTATGAATAACAGGTCTTCCTGGAAGCTCAGATGGGACCCTGGTCTGATTAGGCTGAGAACATCTAGATAGCAGCTCAGTGTGTGGCTCTCAGATCTTCAGGACATGGGTGCATGAGCTGAGCGCTCATTGGAAGCTCGGGGTAATGGAGACCATTTCATCCAACATGGCAACCACGTGACAAAGGTGACATAATCATTACAAAGGGACACCCTAAATGTAAAAACTGAGCAGTAGTTAAACAAAATGATATGTCAGTGCTAACTCAGTTAATTTAAATCTAAGCTCCAGTTATCGCTGCACATAAGAAAACAAATAAAAGAGTCGAAGATGCTTCCGAAGGTCCTGAGTTCGGATCCTAGCAACCACATGGTGGCTCACAACCACCCGTAATAAATTCTGATGCCCTCTTCTGGTGTGCCTAAAGACAGCTACAGTGAATTACGCTGGAGCGAGAGGGGCCAGCAGAGGTCCTGAGTTCAATTCCCAGCAGCCACACACCTGATAGCTCATGGCCATCTGTACAGTTACAATGTACCCATACACATATAATAAATAAAATAAATCTTAAAAAAAAAAAGAATGGAAGATGCTTCCCTGCCCAGAATCATTTGGGAGGTGGAGCTTGGCCTCAAAAGCAGGTCACTGGGTCTCTTAGGAGATGGTGATGCAGATGTCAGCAGTCGCTGAGGTAAGGTGGCAGGCTGACCTGCCAGGCATTCCTAGACCCCTGGAAGGTAGTAGTGTGTTCTTTCCATGTTGTGACCAGTGTCTGGGGACCCTCTAAGTTCTCGTAGCCTCATCTGAAGAATGGGAATAGTGTCTGCCTCAGAGAGAAGGTATGAATATTTCTGGGCGCAGAAACAACGCCCGGAAGTAGAACTGCTAATGTTTCATGTCTTCAGTTTTGCTCTATCAAGAGAAGCCTCCATCACTGTTCACAATATCTGCCACGTAGGCGGCTTGGGATAGCAACATTTACAAGTATGCCATTGTGTATGTTTCTGAGTATGTCCTCCAGTAAAATGCTTGGTATAATACCTCATGCAAATAAGAATTCACTTTCTTTTCCTTTTTAACATTGACTTTTAAATGACAAGAAAATGTTCTTGTAAGATACATAGATATGTATTCACATGTGTGACTGTGGATATGTGTGTGCATGTGCATGCGTAGGTGCATGTATATGTGTATGTGCATGTGTGTGTATTTATGTGTGCACGTATGTGTGCATGTGCATGCGTGTATGAACATATGGAGGCCACACACTGATGTCTTTCTCAGCTTCACTCTCCTTTTCCTTCCTTCCTTCCTAACAACTGAATTCACACGTATGAGTGTTTTATCTGTATATATGTATACACATCGTGTACGTGTCTGGTGTCTGCAGAGCTCAGAAGAAGGTATTGAACTCTATTGGAACTGGAGTTATGGACAGTTCTGCACTACCATGTGAATGCTGGGAGCTGAACATGCGCTCTCTGCAAGAGCAGCGAGTGCTCTTAACTATTGAGCCATCTCTCCAGCCCCAGCACTGCTTTCTGAGGTAGGGTCTCTGGCTGAACTGGACCTCGCCAATTCAGCTAGACTAGCTAGCCAATGGATCCTGAGGATCTGTCTATCTCTATTTGACCCTACCCCGACCTTGTTCTGTGGGTGCACTCACTCTGCTATGCCTGCCTTGTGTATGGGTGCTGGGAATCCAAACTCAGTTCCTTGTGTTGGTGTGATGAGTACTTTACCCACAGAGAAATAGTCCCAGTTCCCAAAAGTGTTATTATAAGAACCATATACACATTAGAAATAATGATAATTGCTACTACTGAATCATTACTTACCAACTCTGTTAGGAGCTGGACTAGGCACCGAGGTGCCCCAAGGAGAGCAACCTGGCTCTACAGTGGAATATAATTACTGAGAAAGGATTTTTATTTCTCATTGACTATGTGACAGAATCTAGCACAGGAGAGGAGAGAATGCATACAGTGAAGAACACTGAGAATTCTCTGGAACGTTCCTAGAGCATCATATGAGAGAGTATTAAGTATGCATTCATAGTTTGAGCCATTGTCCCACTGGGTCTTTTGTGACAACAGCCAGGCTTGCAGAAATTAATCCAACTAATTCACACCTCAACTTCTTTTCTAAGGCTGGGTTACTCAGAGGGCACACCCGTGGCTCCATGTGCCTCCCTGCAAGAGGGCAGGTGCCAGGCAGGCTCACCTGTTTGACCTCAGCCTGGAGGTGCCGCAGCTGGAGACACTGCTCTAGCCGCTTGTGCGTCTGCTCCGCATTGAGCTCCAGTTCATGCTGCTTTTCATGGAGAAACTCCAGTAGCTCCTGCACCTGAGCTGCCAGGTCAATGTCTTTTTCACAGATTAACTCAATTCCTGGTTTAAAAAACAAAACAAAACCATAAACAATTAAAACCCAGGCAGCATGGAGCCGACAACATTTAATTATGTAAGAAAGCTGGACTTTGGGAGTGGCCAGCTGCATCACGGTGCAGCTGGACAGATCCTGTAATCAGTCCTCACTTAGGATATAATGCCAGTTCCTTTGTCCAGGAAGCAGTTCTCAACACATGACAGGACCAGTTCCTTTTCATAAGTGGAAGAGAGGGTGCTGTAATTCTGGAGATGCAACCTAGGCAAGACAGCTCCTGGCAGCACCTGTTTGGAGACTTGCCAACACCCAGTTCATAAACAAACTTGAGTCATCTTGGACATGATAAAGCCAAATCAAAAGGACTCTGTCTCATGTTCTATTTTAACTGGTTAGGTATAATTTATGATTAGGTGAAAGCAGCTAACGACTTAGGTCTCCTAAGAAATCAATGCTATCTCCCAAATACACATGATAAATGTTCCCAACAATACCACAGGGACAATGAATGTCATTCACATTCAGAAAAACCTTCACCTTTAAGTTTTGCTCACACACAGAGCTTGCCCATCATTCTACTGACTCAGAGCAGGTCTAAGGCCAGTCCCTTGCTGACATGTGTTTCCAGTGTTTAGACACACAGTCAGCCTGGAGCAGGTGGGGCAGTCAGTATCCACCAGCCAAAGGCTTGGTGCTCCCTCATCAACCTCCCTGCCTCGATCTTGCTGTATCCCTCTCATGACACTTGAGTGACTTTGCACGCTTCCTTCTGTGCTCATCAGCAACAGGTCCAGGGAAGCCTACCTCAACTGGATTTCTGCTTTAGGAGGGTCACTGATAATGCCAGATGGGACAAAGGGACTCGCTTTAGCTCATCTCTTCTCTTGCTGGTAGCTAGACTTTCAGTCTCAGATTGTGAAGTCAACATGGGGTGTGTGCTAGCTCTGGAACCAGTCCTGAGTTAGAATCATATAAAACTCTATTTTTGGCTCTAGAGATGAATTTCCCCTCATATGGGCAGATCTGTCTGTGCTTTCCAGATGCAGATGCCTGGAGGCAGGGATGAGTTTCCAATGGTGTTCTTCTATTCATGCCTTCTTGGTTCCTCCTGTCCAGGATGCAAACTGTGACCCATGCTGTTTCCTGATTCTCATGATTGTCTACTTATTTGAAGGCTTTCTCTTCTATTCTGATCCTTGACTCTACTTGGCTATGTATGGCTCACTCTTCAGTCTACATCTTTTCTCTGATTTCTCATTCTGTGATCTGCGATCCAAAGCAGCTGAGCATCTTGATGCTCATATCCTGTCTGAGATACAGAAGAATAGGGATCCAACCAATAATGGGGGGGTTCACATTAAAATCCTTGCAGATAAATTCCCAAAAGAGCACATCAACCTTAACACATGGCCACCTACAAAATCAATCTTCTCTGAGAGATGCCTCCATCACCCTGACACACCATTGGAAACTCATCCTTGTCTCCAGCATGCCTGCATTTGCATCTGGGAAGCACAGGCGAGTCCGCCCACATGAGGGGAAACTCATTTCTTAAGGCAAAAATAGAGTTTTATATAAGGACAATATGGGAGAGTGGGAAAAATATTTTCTGGTGTTATATGGTAATAATTTCAGTATCTTTTTATGTTTATTTTTTTCTATGAGTTTCATAATTCCAAGTCCCAGCTCCTGAAATATCTGTGGGAGACGGAAGAGAACGGCTTGTTCTTTTGGCAGCCACCCCCCTCTGCTTACTATTTTCAGTCACCAGAAGGGTGCAGTAGGTAGAACATCTTCTGGACTGAAATAAAATGAAGAACTGAAGCGATTTCTACTCCCTGTGGCTTGCCCACATTGGGGGTGAAGGTTAGCAGGGGATGGGGTGAAAGATGTACAAGGGGCGGGGGATAACTCTGATCCTGTGCTGACTTTCTGGAAATATAATCTCAGACCCATCCCGGCTTCACTGCACTTACGGTGTGACTCTATTCCAGATAACCACGTCTTCATCACCACATCTCTGGTATGCAGAGCACTGGGCTTTGCCTTTCTCTAACAGGCAGGTGACTGAACCCTGCCACAGCACGTGTGAACGGCTGCTCAGAGGTAATGACTCAGCAAGAAAGCTTGTTCAGCGTGCCATTGAGAACCCCAAGACCCAGGCTGTGCAATTCTGTTTGTCTCTCTTGTCTTATATAATGAGGACTACAGGGATGAAGAGGATGCCTACTCCACCTCTACAATCTCAGTTACAGGGGGAGGGAATGAGAGGAACACATGGACTTATCCTGGCCACACCCAGAGGAACCCATTCCACACTCACACTCTTCCTTTCTCTGCTCCTAATCACACTGGTTCAAGTTCCAGTTAAACCCTACCAACTGGACCATCTCCAGACATCACCCCTGAGTAGAGTATGCTTTTGTTGACAACACTGCCCTCAATTTAATGATAGACCTGCCTGTCCTGCATAGGGGCCCCCAGTAATAATCAGGAAAGACAAGACTGTCTTTTTCTCCCCTCAACAAAGAGTGAATGTATTTGTCTTTAATTTTTTTTTTTTTTTTTTGAGATTTCTTCTTAGTGTCCCCCTACAGGAAACTGGCCCAGTTCCCTCTCAAGGACGACTTCTTACACCTTACTCACATTGTCACTGGCATATAGGCTCTCTGATGCCAGGGCCATGCTTGTTCCACTCGTCATTGTCTCTTCTCCCCCGTTCTCGGCTCATATTGCTCATCCATCGCTCTGCACAGTGAGCAAGCAGGCCTCTCTGGGGGAGAAGTGAGTTTGTGCAGAATGGTGGAGAGCTCTGAGGAGGGACAGGCTTAGGTTTGAGGCTATGTTCAGAAACCTGTCAAGGGTAACAGTCTTGGCTCTGTACCTTTCCCCAAGCCCCACTCTCTTCATCTGTAAAATGGGAATCATAGCCTATGGCTGCTGTAAGGACCAGGTAGAGTAAATATGGTGTTTGGCATTTTGTCAGCTCCAAATACACTTTTTTCAAATTGTCCTTTTTCTTGAGGGAAATTAATGAGAATATAGTGCTGATTACTGATGAAACTTCTAAGTGTATAGTGTGTGTGTGTGTGTGTGTGTGTGTGTGTGTGTGTGTGTGTGTGTGAAGGTCACCGCTAATAACAAGTGGCTCTCTAGTTTCTTTGGCTTTTAGGTCATGGTGCCACTTTATTATTTTGATTTTTTCGAGGTGCTAGAATTGGACCCAGGACTGAGCATGTGAGGCAAGTGTCCTGCCACTGAGTAACACTCTCAGCTTCCATTATCATTTTAATTTTCTCAGAGAGAAAGAGAGAGAGAGAGAGAGGGAGAGAGAGAGAGGGAGAGAGAGAGAGAGAGGGAGAGAGAGAGAGGGAGAGAGAGTCCTGTGAGTCCTGTTAGGGGCCAGAGTTGGGCATCCCTGGCTATAATGCCAGACCTGGAAGGTTTTCAGCTGTTTCTGTCCTTAAGTTTCTGTGTTTGCCCCAGACAGAGAACATCTTTTCTCTTTTCTTCATCCCTACCACTCATCTTTCTGTGACATTTTGTATGTAAAAACCAAGGAAAGAAAGTTCAGAGTCATCTAGCCAGGTTCTTAGATCCACGCTGACTACTCTGGTTATACTTCAGAAGCCCTTACGGACAGCCTCAGCCTTCAAGCAGCCCAATTAAAGATGGCTCTCTAAGCAATGCAGCCCAGATGCTGGCATTTGAAAAATGTTCCCCAGGTGCTTCTCAAAAGGTAGCTGTACTGTGAAGCAGTGGCTTACATCACGGCATTGTGGAGCGTTAGTGAAGCACTGGCTTACATCATGGCTTTGTGGAGCGTTAGTGAAGCACTGGCTTACATCATGGCATTGTGGAGTGTTAGTGAAGCACTGGCTTACATCA
>JADRCD010208110.1:0-21961 GCA_019843815.1 Montemys delectorum | reverse complement strand
TTACATCATGGCATTGTGGAGTGTTAGTGAAGCACTGGCTTACATCACAGGATCGTGGATCGTTAGTGAAGCATTGGCTTACATCACGGCTTTGTGGAGCGTTAGTGAAGCACTGGCTTACATTATGCTATCGTGGAGAGTTAGTAAGGCATTCCCTTAGGTCATGCTTCTCTTTGCTCCTCTCAGCCCTACTAGTCCACATCCCTGCTAAATCCGGCGTAGTTTTCATTATGAAAAGGCACAGGCTTTGCATTTTCTTTCCATTTATGTCACAAATAAAATTAGTTTCTGTATATTATTTTTTCCTTCATCCCACCCACACTGATATTCATTCCTGTTTAACTTAGCAAATGTCAGTACTGAGAATTTGCTATGCATAAGGCATAAGCATCCTGCTAGAGGCTGCTGTGTAGGAGACCTCACCTCACTCACATTGCTGAAGAGGCTTCTGAAGTTAAGCAACCCCAATATGATGCTCCCTGGGCTAGAATACAAACATAACGCTGGAGGCATCATCCTCATTAGATTTCTTCTATGCTCATGTATGATCCACTGTATCCTCATGCGTACCCCAATTGTAGGTTACTCTTCCTCAGAGAACTTTGTGGAGATGGGGTGTCATATTCCAGGACACCCAGGTGGTAAGAATGACTGGGATTCACCCCAGTATCTCCTCTTATATTTGTGCTCTCAGCTGCAGGATTGATGAGGCTGTCTGCAAGCCTAGTTCATTTAAGTGTGTATTTACATCAGACCCTGGTGGTGCAGGCGTGGAAGCTCTGATATTCAGGAGGCAGAGACAAGTGGATAGCAGGTTCAAGACCTGCCTGGGCTACAGAGTGGGTTAAAGGACAGTCTATGAAACTTAGTGAAAACTGGTCCCCAAATAAAAGTTAAAACTAAATGGGGTAGAGCACTTGCTTAGCAAGTGTGAGGCTTGGGCTCAATCCTCACTACCACCAGCAGGATTTTCAACTGCTGAGGCTGACATTCCCAGGAGGAACAATCAACTCTAAGCATTATTGCCACAGACTCAAAGACTCTGTGTGTGTGTGTGTGTGTGTGTGTGTCTTTAAGTGTGTGTCCATGGTCACATATGTGTATATATGTGTGTGATTAACTGTGTGTCCACCGTCTTGTATATGTGTATACTTATAACTTAGTGTGTGTGTGTGTACGTGTGTGTGTTTAGAGACTGTAGGTAGACATGGAGTATCTTCCTCTATAATTTTCCATCTTTTTTTATTTTTTGAGAAAGGGACTCAATGATTGGCTAAATTGGCTACACTCTGAGCCATGGGAATTTACCTGTCTCCCCACCTCCCCTGTTTTGCTCAGTGTTGAGATTACAGAAGCATGAAGTGTCTACTGTGCCCTGGGATCCAAACTCGGGTCCACTTGCCCCTGTGGCAAGTGTTTTACCCACTGAGGCATCTCTTTAAGCCTCCACAAAGAACTTTCCAAACTTAAAAATGTTACATCAGAAAGGAACTTGAGACTTTGGACCACGAAAGCAATAGATCCATAAGTGCTGTAGTTCTTGTCTTAGCACTAAGGTCAAATGTCACAGTTTGCTGGATACAGGACCTGGGATAAAGTCAGTAGGACAGGAAGCTGAATCGTGGCAAATGAGAACTGGGAGGAAGTTGTAAATTAAGTCTGTATGGTGGAGAAGATGACAGGAAAGACTACAATCTACGAAGGCCATCTAAGCCAGGCTGCACATTGGCAGCAGAACTGGACATGAAATCCAGAGAGCAGGTTTTCCTAACAGCAAACTCTACCACAGCCCACCCTGAGGCTCAAGCAGACAAGCTGTGGTGAGGAAAGGATGGGAAATGGGTGGGAATTGTTCCTGTTTCCTTAGTTCCTTAGGTAGACGCCAACTCACTCCAAGGCTTTTGCATTGGATGTACTGGAGGCTTCAGAAAAACCTGGCTTAGTGTTATGAACATCACACCTGAAAGTAAACATGCAAATTCTCTAGTTCTTTGAACTACTAAAACCAATCAGGCATAAGCTTTAATTAACTTAGCAGAGAGGGAGGAAAGGCTTAATTTTGATAATAGTCCTTAATTTCCAGTACAATTGTTCACCTTTACTCAACATACAGTTAGTTCATTAAACAAATATTTTATGACTTGAACATTCCTCAGCTGTGTCCTGCTCTGGATTTGTCACCAGTCCCCACCTTCCTCCTAGCTCAAGTGTGATCTAACTGACCCTGATCTCCTGTTGTAGACTCAGGATTGAATGCAGAGATGCTTCTCTGCAGAGCAGAGCAGAGCACAGGCTACAGCCTCCCCGAAATCCATGGAATCATCTCCCTTTAAGTCTCACAGGCTCTGCCAGACTGAATAGCTAGCTACGGTAGGCGGAGGGGAACAGCCAGTCTTAGGAGAAAGGGCTGAGGAGGCCAGCCACACCTCTTTCAACAAAGCTCTTATCTAGAACAGGATGTTGTGGGGTTGGGGAGCCCATCTGCTTGGGGGTGTTTTCACCCACTCAGCCCTCCTGGTTAAGATGGATGCCAAGCACAGCCAACCTCCAGTCATGAGCAGCCCTCAGAGACTGCCAGCTCCTGGTCTTCTTTTGTTACCTCGGGTATTTGCATCCTGGGACAGAAGTTGGCTTGCCAAAGGTCATGTCAACACACGTATATCCATTTGGAGGAACGTCCAGAAGGATGAAGGGCAAGCATCTGAGTTGCTCTGCCCAGCCTCTCTTCTAGTTACTCTGTATCTCTGTATCTCAAGCTCTCATCACAGCTGGAGGGTCAGCTGGAGAGAGCATCATCAGGACGGCTGCTGGGCTAAACTAACCCTTCAGCACAGATGAAATGCTCAACCATAGGAAAGGGATCCTTGTTCCTGTGTTCCCTACCCTTCTATTCCTGAGCAGGGCCTGAAAAGATACAGCTGGTATGTCAGAACACCGCATCTAGGATTGCAGGGAACACAGTCTACCTGGAGAGTCTGTTAGCACGTAGTCTCAGACTCACTCATGAACACCCAGACTCGAGCCTGACCACTGCCGTTCTGAGGAGCTCCCAGTAAGTGAGTAGGCCTTCTGAGGCTGCTTAGTGAGTGGGTCGCACACTTAGAATGACCCGTGTCTCACAGACAACTGCATCCTGTGTGTGACATAGATGGATCATGGAACAACTTTGCTGACAAAAGTGAACAGAACTCACTGGGTTCTCCCCTCTTGGGTCTGAAGTGACATTCATTTGAATGGCATAGGGTGACCTCCTGAATAAACACAATATTGTAAAGTTCAGTAGGACTTTCCTCACCCCCTGACAATCCCGTTTTAATGTTCACCAGCAACAGGTGCATGGTCCAACCATGCCTTAAAGAGATGAGAGTCTCAGCCCAGCTACTTCAAACTTGCGAGCAAGACTTTGCCAACAAGCCATGGGTAGGGGTGGCTAGGTGAGAGAAGAATGGCTTCTAGCATTGCACACATCTAGGAAAGGGTGTGTGCTTTCTCTTCTTCTGGAGCAGCACTCTTTCTGGGTTGCTTTGTCTCTCTTTAGTTCCAGAAAATGTTTCCTTAAAGAGTGGCAGTAAAGAAACCACACATTTATTGAAAACACAGCAAATAAATCTTGAACAGAAGAGAGTAATAAAGTGCCGTGTTTTCCTAGGAAGTTATAAAATTACACCATCTCCTATAAACTTTTATCAGCACTACTTAAACTCATATACAGACCAATGATTAAAAGCAAGAACAAAACTCGCAGATTCTGGGAAGTGTAAGCCAGAGATCAGGAACCCACCTGTGAGTAGCAGGAGGAGCAAGCACCTTAACACGGGTAGGAGAGTGGCATGGGAGCTCACGGCCCTCAGCAGCACAGCTCTGGGAACCGCAGACTGCTGCTCTCAGTCTGCTTCCAAACTATCACTTTTGAAAGCCTGCACTAGCTTCCATCACTGGTTCTCACCCCTCAGGACCCATAGAGTCTGGCTCCAGTCTCATCTTTCCCACAGCCTAAGCTAGACAACCACAACAAGTTATTTCAGTTCTTACAATTTGCTTCTTCTTTAAAACAAAGGTGAACCTTTCTACTCTTCGTATCTGTAGGGATGAATTGAATGATGTGGAAGCTGGGGCACATTGGGTCTTTGCTTCCATCATCTCTCTTGCCAGGAGAATGAGAAGCCGCTCACCTGAGGCTTGCACTTCCATGATATATTGGTGCAGGTCCTGGCCCTGCTGGATGACCTCAAACGTCATGTTGTTCATGGCAAGCTTCCGTTCTGTGTGGCGCTGTAGCCGCTGCTCTGCCAGGGTCAGATCCTCTGTGTTGAAGTCATTCATCTGCCGGAGCAAGTCCTCATTCCAAGCATCCAGCTCTGCAGTGACCTGTGAAAAGCACCATCATCAGCTGGGGTTTGCTGGGTGCACAGGGCGATGCTAGATTACGGCTCCTGGCTGTAACCTTATCAACTAACCCACCCCTTGTTGTCCTCTTTGACCCTTAAACTATAACCACATATACACAGCTTTCAAACCGTTTTTTATAGCAATTTCAATGTCTATAGCAACAGCAAATGAAAGGCTGCAAACATTTGCACACTGAGTTAATAAAGTTTATAAAGTTTTGGCATATTCATCTCATTGTGACTCTCACAATGACCTATGGAGGCAGGCAGTTTGAGATCTCTGGGTCTGCCTTCTAGAAGAGGAAACTGGCCTCATTCAGGCAGATGGACTACTGTGGCTGAAGTTTGCCTTGATAGTAAGGGATATAGTTGCTCAGTTCTCCTATCTGCAAAGACTTCATCTATCACCTTACAACTCTTACTGTAAAAATATTTCATAACTGAAGGAACCTTCAGAGCTAAGTAGTTAGTTTACTTCACAAACCAAAATTGGAAGCCAGAGAAGCCTGGAGAATGACTCAGGCTTCACCATCAGTTAAAGAGCTAGTAGACACTAAAACCAGGACTTCCCGTCTGGTTCCTGTGTTCCACTGTGCTAGATGCTCTCTTTATTACAAAGGGTGATACCTGAAAAGAGTGACCAAGCTATGTGCATATGTGTACTAGTCCTCTAGAGCAGTAGTTCTTAACCTGTGGGTCTCAACCTCCTTTGGGGTAGGGGTTCAATGACTCTTTCATAGGGGGCCACTTAAGACCCATTAGAAAACACAGATATTTACATTAAGATTCATAACAGTAGCAAAATTACAGTTATAAAGTAGTGACGACAATAATTTTATTTGGGGCTATTTTTATAAGATTTATTTATTTATTTATTTATTTATATTTGGGCTATTTTAAAAAAATATTTATTTATTTACTTATTTATTTATATGTACAGTGTTCTGCCTGCATATATGCCTGCATGACAGAAGAGGGTGCCAGATCTCATGATAGATGGTTGTGAGCCACCATGTAGTTGCTGGGAATTGAACTCTGCAGTTTCTGGGAGAGCAGTCAGTGCTCTCAACCTCTGAGCCATCTCTTTAGCCCCCATTTGGGGATAATTTTATGGTTGGGGGGTCACCATAACATGAGATACTGTATTAAAGGGCAGAAGTATTAGGGAGGTTGAGAGCCGCCGATCTTGAAAATGAAGTAGATTATAATCTACAGAAAGCAGTAGTGGTGCAGTGGAACATGGAGCATGAGACAAATAAAGCACGGGGCTGACGGGGATTAGCTACTTCATTCTCTACACCTCAGCTCAAGCAATTTCTAATTTGCCTACTGTCTTCTGCTAATTAAGGCCAAGCCCTCTCCCTCTTTACATTCTCTACAGTGAACCACAGAGAAGGAACTCCAAAGCATTGAATTACATTATTCCCTGAATCAAAGTTTTTGTTATGTTTTCTTATGTCTTACCCAGAGGCAGTGAAGACAACAGTTTGTGTGTGGTCATCTTTCTGAATGGAAATGGAAATCTCGCTGGCTCATACATTTGCAGCATGACCCAGCTGTCTAAGCACATACCCCCGAGCCCCAGCTTAGTGGTTTTCACTACTCTGGGTCTATCCCAGCTGACAGGTGGCATCCTCTTTCTAGTGACCAGATGCAAGTTGTTCTAAAGTCATCAGAGGACACCAGGAAGTAGGAGCCAGCCAGAGGCAAAAGAAATGCCCTTGTACCCAAGCTGTGGGTGTGCAGACTGGGTTGGGAGAGCAAAGCAGTCCTTTTTCGGGCCGCTTGTCTGGGTCACAGGATTCTACTTGTCGTCTAAGGCGAAGATCTTTCTCCCAGCAAAACAGAAACAGATAAAAGCACAGTAGCTGTCTTTGAAGTGGAGACTCTGAACTGCAGAGTTCCTCCCTCACTGCTCTGAGTTCCCACCTCACACGCCCTAGATCTTTTCAGGTCAACTCAGGGAACTGCTGAGCTCAGCAGGGTAACTGCTGAGTATCTACTCATTGTGAAGGAGACCTGGAAACCAGCAGGTTTCCCTGCTAACAGATTTCCTTTGGATCCTTGTTTTGGAGGGACACTTTACTTCCCAACACCAGATAGGGGTCAAATGGAGAATAAGACATACCTCATTTTATAAGAGAATTTATAGAAGGAACATGCTGTTATAAAAGAGGCATGTAAGTAGGCTTTTTCTTTCTATAATTTTAGAAATTAGAATATGATTTACATGTAATGCACGTATTTTGAGCACTTAGTTCTGAGAGTTTTGACAGTTTCATACATTTGGGTGTATAGACATCACCCAAAACAAAATACACACCGTCACCTCGGGGACCTCATTTGTGATCATTTCCAGTCAGTTCTGTCCTCCTTGCAGACACTTTCAGATTTCCATCAGGTGTAGCTCTGCCTAGTTTTGGATTTTCTATGACTGAAATCATAATAGTATTATGTGCTCCACTGTCTGGCCTTGTGTTCAGCATGCTACATTATAGGCATTGCTGTTGCATGTTAGTAGTTCAGTCCTCGATGTAGAAGAATGGAGTCCATTGTCCAGATGGCTCACAACTTACTTATCCTCTCTCCTGCTGACCAGTGTGTGGCTATAATGAATAAGGCTGATGTGAGAATTCTTCAACCACTTTCTGTGGGCACAGCTTCTCACGACCGTTGAGTAGAACAGGTTCATGTTTCTAAGCTACTGGCAAAGTTCTTCAAGGGGATTATAACATGTGACGGTCCTAGTTACAATGTATGGATATTCCAGTTGCTCTACACTCTCACCATCTTCTGTCATTAGTGCCTTGTGGTGATTGATGCAGATAATATTTTTTTTTCTGTCAATGTTTGGTTTTTAGACATGTTGCTATGTAGCCAAGGCTACATAAACTCTTAAACTCGAAATCATCCACCTCCAACTAAATGCTGGGATTACAGGAGTACACTACCATATTCAACTGATGACTTTTCTTCTGATTATGTATTTGTAAGTGTCCTTAATAGGTCTGGATATAAATTATTTTTGAGATAATCTACTGAACTAGTCATAACCTGACTTCAGGTCTACTCCTTGTGGGATCATATAGGAAATTAGAACAAAACTCAAACCATAGCATGAAAGGGGCAGGGAGCTTTTACTTCAGTCTTAGCTTTGTTTCTGTAAAATTGATTCCACAGTGCTTCTTTTTCTCACAGGAAGATTCCAGATAGGTTCTAAGACCAGGAATCTTTGATATGGAAAGTTTTCTACCAGCTGGTGGTCCCCAGAAGAAGGCTTTGGGTTGCAGGGAGAGATTCAGAGGTCTGAAACCAAAGGTAAAGTATGTGTAGTCACTTGTGTGAAGTGTCTCTACACTCTGCCTCCTCTCCGCTCAGCCCCTACCATCATTTTTGATTGACAAAGGTAAGATGAAGCTCAAGTCTACTGTGTGGCCTGAAGAACAAGGTTTTCCAGAGCCAGTTGTTGAACAACTGACTCCCTAGACAAACTCCAGGGCACATCACTCTGCAGTTGGCATCCGATTCACTCCCTTTCCTGGTTTCCTAAAGCATGGTCAGCCAGAGCCATCAGTTAGTGTGACTTATATGTACTCAACGTTTCCTGGAGATGAAATTAGTCTCTGGAGCATCCTCTCACTGGGGTCTTTCCCACAACAGGGTCGCATTTTGTTTCTCTTCTTTTTTTTTTAATGGTTTCTAATCTCCCCCTACCTTTTTGCTATTGAGCAAGGCTGGCTTTCCAGCTGTACCTTAAGCTTTTCCATGGAGAATTAGCTGGCTTAAGGCTGATTCTGAGAGTGAGCCAGCTCTGTTACCACCTGCTGGGTACCCTGGCAGACCTCATTTGCCTCCCAATTTGCTCAAGTCCAGACCACTCCTCAGAACATACCCTCCACCACAGAGTTTCACAACATGCCAGGGCCAGAGGCTATTCTCTGGCTCATCCCAAAACATGGGAGTTTGGGTTGGGGTAAGGGTATGAGTGTCTTTGCTCTCACAGAGACAAGACTCTGAGAACTAGAGCCTGCACCGGAAATGAACTTGGTGATTTAACTGTGTTTGGAGAGAGTTTGGTCAAGCTTGAAGCAGAGCCTGAACCAAATGCGAGAGGAAATAGAAGGTTCCCAAGTGCGCTCAGCTTTCTGTTGGCCTACTTTGATTTTTTTTTTCTTCTACTCAATTAGCTCCTCATCAACTCTGACTGCTTAGGGACCCAGGTGGCTCTAGGGCCTCTGTCTTCCCCATTCTCCTGATTTAGAGTTTTAGATCAGGATGGTTAAGCCCAGTGTGTGGCTAAAGAATGAGGTCTTTTTCAAGGGGCCCGAAAAACAATGACCTCTTTGAAAAGTATTTTGGAAAGAATATTGTTCTAACAATTGTCTGTTCTAAAGACACCAGAAAGGAAATTAGATACGTAGCTAAAACTTTATTTATTAGAGAAGATTAAAAATTAAGAAAAGAAGCCCAAGAATTTCCTACCAGAATAGATTCACCAAAATCAACTGATGGATAGAAGTTGTAATCATCTCAGACAGCCCTCTCCATGGGCTCCTCCCATTTCTAGTCCTCCTAGGTATTTAGGTCTCGAGAACTTGTTAGCCCAAGTATTTTATTCTGTACCTTCTAAATAAAAATTAGTCTTCCTCTTTTCTTCTCCTTCCCTTCTTTACTCCTCTTCTTTAAAAATAACTGTAAATCAGTGTAGTGAGAACCATAAATCTTGAATGAGAATGGCCCCCATAAGCTCCTGTACTTGAATGCTTGGTTCCCAGTGTGAAGGACTGTCTGGGAAGGATAGGGAGGTGTGGCCTTGTTGAAAAGGCCTGTCACCAAGGATGTGCTCTGAGGTTTCAAAACACCCAGGCCATTCCTAGGTCTCTCTCTCTCTCTCTCTCTCTCTGCCTTGTACTTATGGATCAGAATGCAAGATCTCAGCTACTGTTGGAATGCCAAGCTAGCCTCTCTGCCTGCTACCATACTCCCAACAATGATGGGCACGGACTCAGCCTCTGAAACTGTACGTCCCAATAAACTGTTTCTTCTACAGGTTGCCTTGGTAATGGCACCTTAGCACACCAACAGAAAAGTAACTAAGACATTTTATACTTTTTCTTTACTTTACTTGAACTTTTAAAGTTATTATGTTCTTTGAGTGGATCAATGAATTAATTGTTTGTGGCCTTGTATAAAAACTAATTTACCACTTTAAAACAGTATGCTTACCATTTTACAGCAGGGCATTTTGGTAGGCCAATGGAAAATACTTAGCTTTCAATCTTCTCATTTTAAGAAATGTCAAATCTCTATCCTGAGGGGTTTTTCCAACATGTTAAGGCTACTCATTCTGTACAAGGCAGAGCTTGAGGGCTGGGCATTCCTTTCCTCTGGCAAGCCACACTCTTAGCCTTATGGTTCATCTTTGTCCAGTACTACTGCATCTTTGCCAGAATACAAAGGCACACAGCATTGAACCTTGATGAGATTATCTTTTTTTTTTAAGACAGATGAGGTTATCTGTGCTCAGATCTACCTGACAATTGTAGAGGGACCTGAGAATGTCCTTCAGAGATCTCTGATAACATACTGAAAATGGGTGACTTTCCAGAAAACTCAAGCTATATAAATAAATATTAATAAGATTTTTAAATTTTATTTTCATTTATTTATTATTATTTTTAAGGAAGATAGTAGGAGAAACCTCCCATGATTCTGATATGAGCTTAACAAGAGTGTTAGTAGCTATTAAATTATTATTTGATAATACTACTAATTATTATTAAATAAATGTTTTGAAGGAAGTTTTACTTCCCTGCATCTATTATGTGAGTCCTTCTCACAAATATGCTTAGAAAATGCTACAATGATTGCTAAGAAGAAAAAATTTAAGTGATTACCTCAAATAGATCTTATTTTGGTTTTTTTTTGGTATATTCAGTATCCAATTCTTTGCAGTTTTATAAAGTATCATAGTAAGGAAGATAAAATTAACAAAGAAAGAAAAGATGATGAGGTGCTGGGTCCTTAGATGGTCACAGTCCACCTTGGCTGTCCCTGGAGTGGTGTGCTCCCTGAACACTGAGAGTCCAGATGACCAGGACCGACATCTCAAACCTGTGCAACTTTGAGTGTGACATTAAGTCTATCTATTTTCATAAGCTGTAGGACTGGAAAAACAAGAAAAATAAATAAATAAATAAATAAATAAATAAAGTCCTGAAAAAATTGAGGGAACCTATCATTTAAGTTAGAAAAAACACACAAACACACACAGAACTAGGGAGAGAGAGGAAGGAGGAAGGAGAAGAGGAAACACCAGGCCTGAGAAGGTGCAGGACAGACAGCATAGCTACCATGTAGGAGCTGGTGGGGGCCACCTGACTGGGTCCAGAGCAGCAAAAATGGGATATAGATTTTAATATGTACTAACTTAGGGATATTGGAGGGAAGATTACCAGAAGCACTTACCTGAAGGGAGAGAAATAACAACACAAAGCCAGACAAGTCAGGGCATGATGTCATTGGAAAGGCCCTGCCTTGATGTTCGGGGGAGTTCAGAGTCTTAGACAGGACACACCCTGAGTGTGGGCAAGTGAACAGGGCACAGCCAACTACAGGCCCCTCATCAGAGGACATGAGGAGCAGTGAGACCCAGAGGCCATGCCCTTCTAGAATGACCTGGGAATGCACCCCACATGGAAAAGAATCTATGGATGTTCAGACACAGGAAATACCCACAATAGTCTACTCAAGCATTTTCAGGATTTGAAATTAAACTTTTTTTTTTCCATTTTCTAGTTTCCCCAGGAGACAGTCAAGTACAAAAGTATAAAAAGATCAGAGATTTTGATTCAACAAAATAATAAAATCCTGTTTTTTTTTCTTTTCCTGTCCTTGTAGTGGGTTTGATCTAATGCTTCTTATATTATGTTAATTTTGGTCCCCAAAGTTGTTTGATCGAGAATCTGCATGTTTGCTCCTAAGACACTGGGGGATCCTGCCCCCGGTTGGTTCTGATTGGTAAATAAAGTTGCTGGTAGCCAATGGCTGGGCAGGGCAGACAGAGACAGGAATTTTAGAATTCCTGGGCTAGGGACAGAGAGGAAGGAGGAAGGAAGGAGAGGAGGAAACACCAGGCCTGAGAAGGTGCAGGACAGACAGCTTAGCTGGCATGTAGGAGCTGGTGGGGGTCACCTGACTGGGTCCAGAGCAGCAAAGATGGGATACAGATTTTAATAAGTAATAACTTGGGGGTATTGGAGGGAAGTAGATTAGCCACGTGGAGGTTAGGAAATGGTCCAGGCATTGAGGTGTCTAAGGCTTATCAAAATATAAAAGCTCTCTCTCTCTCTCTCTCTCTCTCTCTCTCTCTCTCTCTCTCTCTCTCTCTCTGTGTGTGTGTGTGTGTGTGTGTGTGTGTGTGTGTTCACATGCGCTCACCTCAAGGAGCACACCAAGTTAGTCACTGATTAGAGGGAAAGTCTCCCTCTATATGCATCTATACATGTTATCTGCACATATTTTATAAGGGCTGATGAAAAAAATCTGTGACATTTCCCTAGAGTCTCACTAATAGATTGGTGTGTATCCCACTCTGATCACGAGGCAGGTAGCCTTGTGTGGTAGGGAGTGGAATGGGGCTCCTTAGAGATGGCAGCAGCCACAGTCAATCCTGAGACTAAGGCCTACCTGTTCACTGTTGTCAGCATATTTCAAGTCATTGCCCTCTTCATCTCCCCATTAAATGGATTTATCTATTATCTAGTTTCAACTAAACCAACCTTGGACAAAGCCATGTGGCTTATCAGGCTTTCTGCAAAGAAAATGCAGAATGTTTGGAGAGAATTCAAATCTTGAAAGTAAAAATTGCTGTTGGCTACGTTATAGACTAAAGAGATGGTGGCAATCAAATCAAATCTGTTAAACAAGCAAAACATAATTGGAAATCATCAGAAGACTATTTGAAATCTGAAATCACAATACGCCATGGAAAAGTTAAGCCACACCCAAAGGGTGCTGTGGAGTGTTGGGGTTGCTAGACAGCGACAGAACATTTTTATAATTAGAAACTATTAGGGATGCATATGTAGGGGGATATATGTTCAAAAATATTTAATTGAAAATGTGAATAATCAAAAAAAAAATAGAGACCACTGGCTTATCCCTACTTCTAAAAGTATTTTATATTAATTTTTGATTATCTTAATTGTAGGAAATTTAGAAATGTAGGAAAATATCAGAGATAAAATAGTTACCCAAGTTGTTGCCACTATGAAATATATGTTATATCACTTGTCTTCTGATCTCTTCTGTCATGATGAATTCATATGAATGCCTTTCCCAGAGGAAGGCTGAGCCTACGAGAGAACTTTATAGGACATCATGTTGCATTCTGAGCCTCTGTCTACCATCCCAGACAGGAAGTTGAGGAAGGTATGGTAGGAATGTAGCCATATCCTGCTACTGAACTTAAAATATCTGGGATGTTCCACTTCCATGGTGGGTGCATTAGGATCTCATTCCAGGTAATAGTGTGAGGGCATTCGTGCCCTCATTACCATGTAGAAAGAGACAGGAGAGTGATTTGTGCTGTCCTAAGGTTTAAATTAATTAGCTCATCTCAGCCATCAGTGAGATGGCTGAGGAGCCATGTTTACACCCCCCAGAAGTCAGGGTGGTAGGCCTGTTCACTTCCAGACATCCCTAGAAACTTATACTGTGTCCACCCAATGTCTTCCTTTAGGAACAGAACCAGAGCTGCAGGTCCCCCATAGGCATGGTCCTGCCTTATGTCAGCTCTGACATGGCTCTTTTCACAGAAATCACCTTCAGTTTCACCTCAGAAGCTTCTCCAGGACTGTGTTCTTCATCCCCACATTGAGGCATAGCTGGTATTTTAAACGACTTTATTACCCTTAAAAATAACTTCAGACAATCTGACTGGAGGCAGGACTCCCCCTAGGTCTGACAGGATTTCCATTCCTATCTAGGACTAGAGGCAGCACTATCTCCTCCCAGATAGGGACAAGACCCTATCTGAACATCATATTCTGTATCAACAGATACATAATCAAGCCACTATATTTATCTCTTTCATTTTATCAGACCCTCACACCATTTCCCCACTGCACACTAAGCGCTCTAAGGCACTATCCAGTACTCGGGGAGGGGATCTTGTATGTAGAACAACTCAAGAATACAGATTCTATAAATGAAAGAAAAATCCTTCTACCAACATTAAATAAGTTCTACCTTTAACGTAGTTGACTTGAATTGTTGGCTATTTTCTACATACGCTTTGGATTGCCTTTCAGACACGAAATTGAACTTCCCAGAACCACTATAGGCAAACAGACTCTGCGAATACCTGCTAGATATAGCAGTGTGTAGTTGATGTCCAAATAAACTCAACTAACCCAATTTGGGACTAAGCCAGTACCTCTGTCCTCTAATCCATAGCTTTCTAGTCAATAAATCTTGAGCATCTGACCCTCAGGTGGTTTCACTCTTCTCAAACATTTCTTAGTGTAGAAAGAGGAAAATGAAGTACACAAACAGTCTAGTCAGAACTTCGTGATTTCAGGGCATGGCGGCACAAGCCTGTGATCCCTGTGTACTGCCCTGTCTCAGGGAAATAAACAAAACAAAACAAAAGCAAAACAAAATGGAACCAAACAAAAATAGGGCTGGTAGCCGGGCAGTGATGGTGCACACTTTTAATCCCAGCACTTGGGAGGCAGAGGCAGGCGGATTTCTGAGTTCGAGGCCAGCCTGGTTTACAGAGTGAGTTCTAGGACAGCCAGGGCTACACAGAGAAACCCTGTCTCGAAAAAAAAAAAAAATAGGGCTGCTGAGATGGCTCAGTGCTTAAGGACTTGTTCTTACAGAGGACTCAGGTTTGTTTCTCAGCGCTCACTTGGCGGCTCAGTGTTCACACCCTCTCCTTGTGGAATGTCCTCATCCCAGAAGGATGCCACAGAGCTCAGGGAGAACTCTACAACCTCTTCCTCTTCACTCCTGATCCCTTCCTCTTTCCCTTCATCTTGGGTGGCTGGGACTGTCAGGTTCACATGGTACTCTGCATTGCTGGCAACACATTTTTTTCCCCACATGTATTTTAAGTGTTCTTTCAAATATGCTTTGCTGCTACATGCCACTTGAAATCCTTTTGCATGCCGATGTAAAGTCCACAAAAAGTGTAAGAAAAGCCACATAATCACACAAATCAGGAGGAAAGGTGGGTATTAGTGGTGGTGGTGGAGGTGGTGGTGCTGGTGCTGGTGTGTAATAAGGATGTTTTAAATATTAGTCAAGTTCTCAGCAACTAAGTTACATCCCTAGGCTACCTTTTATAACACAAAGTCTTGAAATAAGCAGGACCAGGACCCCCGTGGAGACAGGTGCTGAGAGCTGTGCCCACAGGAGAGTACAGGGTGGCAAGATGATAACTTTCAGTGCTAGTTTAGTTTTTTTACTTTTTAGATTCTGAACATAAACTTTTGTTCCAGAACTGAAGAAAAAGGCAGCTATTGCCTGGACATTTCTCTCGTCCTGAGTTGGCTTATAACTGGGATGTTGAAATTTCCAACATTTAAACGTAAAATCATCCTTTTACACCTAGTTTAATGAAAGCTCCCACAAATCTAGCTGGGAAGGTCCCCATAAGCTCCGACGCTCTGACTTGAGGGAGATTTCTAGATAGAAAATAAAGTTAAGAGGAAGTGGTGGCTGGAGCTTGGCAGTGGAGCACTTGACTAGGTCGTGAGAGACGCTGGCTACCACCCCTACCACTGCAAAAAATGAAAAACAGCAGAGAAGTGTTAAGTTAAGGGTAGCCTCTCTGTTGTCACAGTCAAGGGCAAAGAGAAAAGTGTGCTTTAAAAGAATCTCTCCCACCCTCAGAAGCGACTGTTCCATGCATGCTGTTTGCTTTCCGCACTCCAGAACCTCTGCTGGTGTGGTTTGAGTTACAGCTTCAAAACAGAAATAACAAGAGTGATAACTCTGTGAGGCAGTTATTACCAGTTGATACCAGAAGGGTACGTCACAATGGCAACTCCAATCTTCCAGAAGTGAATCAAAGAGTCCATGGTAAAGCAAGAATCTGCCTTATCTCAGACTGTCCTTTCCTTCTGAGTCATGAGGTCACTGATCACTGAGCCCTTCTCTAGACTGACTGACCCTTGCCCCCTCCTCCACACACACTGGTGAGGTGCTAGGACTGACCCCCCCCCCACTACTGAGGTGCTAGGAGCACAGGGCTTCATTCATACTAGGCAAGGGCTCTACAACCAAGCCAGATTCCCAAGGCCCCTTGGGAGACATGTCTTTCGTCTTGTAGCTCCTGACATCATGGCTGCTGTGTGACTTCCCCGAATGCCTGGCTTGTGTGCATCAGCTAGGGAGGCTGCCTAACTTTAACAATTCTACCCATGAAAGCCAAAGAGTACTCAATAGCCAATCACAGTCTTTTAGGAACCACACAAGAATGTAATAATAAACAGTAGCTATCCAGGGAAGTGATCCACAGACAGGAAGTAAGCAAATAGGCTCTGTTTAGCAGTCAGGATGAAGGCAATTGACTAGATCCTAGTGCAAGGGGAATTCTGAGAGTTCTATAGTAATAGCTGGACACACGATCCCTCTCTCTGATTTCTCTATGGATGCAGCCATGGTCCTGCCTGCAATGGTTCCCTCAGAACATGTACTATCACCCTCTCCTCCTTTCCTGTCTTCTCCTCCCACTCCCACCTACCTCAATAGTGTACTGTTCAAAGATTCGTAGCTGCAGGAAGATGTCCAGCTTGATCTTCCGCTCATGAAACAGCTCTTCCATCTGCACCTGAGCATCATCCAGCTGCTGGAGGACAGACTCAATATGGCTGATAGAACTACTGTGGGGCGTCTTGTTGCTGGATACCGCTGAGTCCCTGTGGCAGAGTGGGGGAAGGAGAGAGAGAGAGGCCTTGCTATGTTAAAAGTGACAGAGGAGTAGGGTGGCAAAGTGCTTCAGGTTAGTCATTAACCAACCAAGCTATGGAAGTGCCACTGTGACCTGACACCCTCTTCTTAGCAAGAGAACCAGGGATGAACTCACCCTCTTTGGAATTCGTACCTTTATTTCCAAAACTTGCTGCTCTCCCATCCTCAAAAGGATAGGATAAAATAAGCTAAGAGAAAGGGCATACGATGTCAGAGAAACAGAACAGTTCCATGCACATGTGTAGTCTAAGACACAGCTTTAATACACATGCACGTACATAGCAGAACACATAGAGGTAGACAAAGGGATTTGAAAAGCAAAATCAAAACCTGTCCTATTTCTGTCTCATAGGACTGTTAAAATGGCATCATGGGTACCAAAATTATTCGCCTACTTCACAACGCAATGCTTGCGCTGTGGGCTCCTGTTCTGAAACAGACTGCACACTATAGTTAGGAAAGACTAGGATCTGGAGTCTATAAACATGGTTTAGGTTCTGACTGGTGGCCCTGGAAATCACCAGCCCGAGCCCCAGCTACCTTCTGCATGGAATGGGCTTAACCTCTCTCCCTTTTCACTCCATTCCTTGCTACCTACTTTATAAGTAGGCAGCTGTGAGAACTACAATCAGGAGCACGCTATAGGAATCACGGCTAACCCTTGAGCGGCCGGCACAAGGAAGTGTCAAGGGTTTCCTAGGGCACAGTCAGTCTGGGAGAGTAAGGCTGGCTGATACAAATGGGTCAAAAGATGAGGGATTCAGAGAGGAAGGATTTGGATTGGGGGTTTAATGAAACAGAAGAACTCATCCAGGGAGAAGGGAGGGGGCGGCTCCCGCAGTAGTCGATACAAAAGGAGTAGGGATAAGAAACACACTGCAGAGTGGAATGACTTTGGGGGTGTTGAGCCCACCAAAGAGGGCGTATGGGAGAGCTATAGACCATCGGAAGCTTACATTCTGTATAATTTGGGATAGGCAGAACTCTAATATGTGAAATAAACAGGCATGCCTGTTACCTTATGACATCCTGGTCCAAAAGACCAGGTACTTTTTTTTTTTTTTTAGTTTTGGCTTGTCTCAGAAGCAGCAGGGTCTGAGTGCATGCTGTCTGTTCCTGGAGATAATGAGAGCTCTTACTACGTCTAGCAGCTTTCCTTGTGATACTCAGAGAGCTCCCAGCCCTACCTCCTGCTCTTGGTGCATCAGGGTGGGAAATGGGCATAGTTTGTGTCTCCGATTTTGCGTGACTACTCCAACTGTTAAAGAAGAGGGGTGGTTAATGATGTGCACCGAGTGTTTGTTGAATGTTTTGCCATTGGGTGGATCTGGCTGTTCTTTCAGATCACTCCCCCATACAGCATCCAGAAGAAAGATAATAATGTCTACCCTGCTGTACAGCTTCCATGTAGTGTCATAGTAGGAATCACAGAGACAATACACAAGCGCTCAGAACTCCAAGGAGGAATGTCAGGAGAATACCGAACACAGAGAAGGCCTGTTTCGAAGTTATACAAGAGATCCTGCCTGTGTCCACTAAGCTACACCCACTTCCAGCTCTTTGGCATTCTCTGATGACAGGATCGAGTCAGCCCTGTGGATAAAGGTGAGTGTCACCATGCTCTTGGGCACATGCATAGGGTCCTTGCTACAACCCACCATTGTCATAAACACTATAGAGCAGGTGCCACTTACTCATGGCCTCTGCCATCACTAAGCAGCCTTAAGCCCTTGGGCATGCGCAAGCCTAGTAGTTGTGAGGATCTGGGCATCTGGGCAGGCCCAGCCCTGCAAAGAGCAAGAGCAGCTGGCCAGCTTGTGAAAAGCATTTCAAAGTTCTCTTCTGACAAAACCATCATAACATCCTATAGCTGACAGAGTCTAGAGCATGTGCCTTCGTTATAGAAACAAGGCAGCTGAAGCTCGGACAGCCCAAGTGGTTGCCCACCAGTTAGATATTTTGTTAGAAGCAAATGACAGCAGAGCTTCCTAGGTAGGCAGACCAAACTGTCATGCATTATATATTCATGAAGATGAATTGTGGGGAAAGGCAAAGAGGCTGTCTTGTTAGTAAGCAATAGGAAAATTCAGTACATCTCATGTGCATGTTTAGAATAGAAATGATTAATTTCCAACAGAAAAAAAAACCATACCAGGGCCTCTTAAAGGTAATTTTTCATTGTTTATTTAATTGGACAATTGGAATGGGGAAAAAAGCTTTCTCCAGTTGAAGTGACCCCCTGAGGCCTCAGGGCTGGCCTGGGACTCGTTGGTGAGATTGTTTCTGTCTATAGTTGGCAGAGGTCCCAGCACTTGGTGATTTGGGGGCAGGAACAAGTCCCTGGAGGCAGGCATCATTAGCACCATCAAATCCTATTTATGCAGCACCTGGGCATGGGGCTGGCTGCTGAGGGCCTGCCTAAGGCTTAGTGACACTTTATCTGACAGGGATAGGAACTAACATGGATGCCAACAGAAAACGATGAATGGTGTGGGCAATTCTAAACCAGTACATGCTTTCAACAGAGCTTTCCTGATTTACTCACTTGTGTGTGTTGACAACAGAGGACTTTCATTGTCCAGATAGAAAGGGACTGTAGAAAAGGTTGTAATGGTAACGTTCCCTACATCCTTAGGCACCCAAGGCAAAGCAGTGGCGCTACAGGATTCAGAGCGTGGCCCAAGATCAAATGGTGGATGTGAGCAGAGGAAGCCCTGAATGTGTGAAGGCCTGAGTGTGTGTGTGTGTGTGTGTGTGTGTGTGTGTGTGTGTGTTTGGCATGAGCTGGCCATATCAAGGGCCTTAGCCTCAGAAAGTGACAAGACCTCCCCCACTACCTCCAAGGTGAGGCTCATACAGTTGCCATTGTCTGGTCTGTGTGGATGTTCATGACGTATGTAGAAAATGTCCGCTGTAGATTTCTCCCCTTGGATATTTATGGTCTGTAGACTCTCCTATAGAGACTGTTTCTACTGAGACTAGCTAAGCCTGTCTGTTTGATAACATTAACCCTATCTCCTAGCTCAGCTGTATGCAAGAATCCCTCTTCTCTGTTCAACTGTGTGAAATAAACGTGCTGAGGCTCCTCCCTCAGAGACCCCAGTTCTCTCCATCCCAGCTTTTCTGTGTGTCTGTGTATTTTTTAATTCATTCTTCCACAGCCACAGAAAGGTCCATCCCTGGAGCTGAGGTGGATGAAGCAGCTGAATAACACTATATTTAACAACGTCTACCTCTTTGCATGGCCAAATATATCATTATTCTTAATGAAAATGCTATCTGTCTTATTGATTGCTGAATATCATTCTGAGTGATACATAATGCTGTGAAACATTCATTATTGCTTTCCTAGAACACTTCAGTCTAAACTCAAGCTGGATGTGATACAGGCATTTGTAAGTCTTACAGACAGAGAAATAGAAGCTTACACAAGACCACAAAGCAGGCTGTGGCTGAGTCAAGACAGGCACAGGACTTATCTCGTATCTAGCCCAAGGCATTCCCCACTGGAAATCACTGCCCGTGCTGACCTGGCCTCGGTGGGCTCCCCCAGGGAGGGAGGCGCTGACCTGAGCTGCTGGATTAGGTCTTCGCCTTCCTTGATGACATTGAGAGTGGCATCCAGAGTGGCGGTCTGCTGCTGCTGGAACTGCTTGATCAGCTCCTGGACCGCATCCACAGAGTCTGCACACACATCCTCCAGTACCTCCTTCTGAAGGTCCTCCATCCATGTCCACAGCTGTGTGTGAGAGAGCAGAGACTGTACTGGAGGCCAGCACGGGGTCAAGAGCAACAAGAGCTGGAGAGGAGTCAGCTCCAAGGAGTCTCTGTCCTCACCAGCACTCCCAGAGGCCAGTGAGTGCTTCTAACTGATGTTCATTACCCATCATTGGCAAGTTCACTTCAGGAGTGCTGGCACAGTCTAAGGATGGGAAAACCAAGTATTTCAGTGAAAACTGCAGGCCTCCTTAGAGCCAAGAAATTCCTCATCTTTGAGACACCAGGATGAACAAGAGACTGGAATGGACAATATTTTCTTTTAGAAAGGAGAAAATGAGGGGCTCTGTATACTTCCCCCAGGCAGCAAAATATGGCTTCCTAGAAGTTGATCATACTGCAAATATGCAAAACAATGCCATCCAGTAAGAGCCAAGTGATTTTGAACTGTAACCTAAGCTACACTCAATGGTTTGGTACTTTTTAACATTGCTAGGTTATTTAGAAAGTTAAGCACTAAAGGTGCAGCTTTTCTTAATTTCAGAGGCAGTACAAGGTAGTTCTGCATTATATTCAAGATGTTGAAATGGAGCTGAGACGACGTTAGCTATTAGACTGCTCTAGAGAAGGTAGGTCTAGTGTTTTGAATAAATGATCAATGAAGTAGTGAAGGGTTGGAAGAATTCCTGAAAACTCTCATTCACTAATTGCTTGTTCACCTAGTGTAATGGGTGTTTCCGCCATTTCTAGACCTTATCCTCCAAATTTATTGGAGCTGAATCATGGCTCATTGCTCCTCTGTGGATCCTCATCACGTGGTTGAGTATGCAGTCCCTGCTCTGTCCATTCTTTCTCTTAGAACACACATGGCAATAAACTAAAACAGCTTTATGCAAAAGAGTGGGCCTAGTTTGAGACCCTCTAGAACCTGGGTAGGGTGGAGTAGTTAAGAGAGCCCTTCAGTGATGCATGTAGGCTAGCTCTAGCAATATCACCAGCGTGATCAGGAAGCGTCGGCCACAGCTGCTGCCTTTCATATACATATGGGCAGCCTTTAAAAAGGGCAACCAAGAAAAGCCAGAGAGAAGGGATAGCCAAGGAAGACAGACGTTCAGCGTTGGGGTGAGGGGTGGGACACATGGCAGCAAGGTTCACAGATGAGTGGTTCAGCAGGGAAATCATGTCATCCTATTGCTTCTTCCCGCTGACTGGCTGTTCTGTTGTATGTAGTGACCTTTAGGATGCTGAGAGGACCATCGTCCACACAGGCAAACATCTCCCTTACTCACTTTGAGGAGACTGTTTTCTTCTGCCTTTCTGACACTAGCTTTTTATGGAAGGCGAAGTTGCTTTGCTCTTGAGACCACCATCCTTTTGAAGACCGGACTGATTTACTTCCTTTCTGGGGAAGGTAGGTAGGCAAGACACATGCATGTGTGTTTGTGGCGTGTGTGTTCTTATGAGAAATGAAGGGCATACAGAATGATTTCACATGGAAAAAAAAGAAGAAGCCAGGGGGATTTAATAAAGCTGTTTAATTAAGAGCTCATATGGTGATTCTGGGTATATTTTTTAACTTAACATTTGTACTATTTCAAAAACAATTTTTAAAAAATGGTTATTTTGAATGCCCAAGGATGACAGCATTTCTATGGAAACATAATGAGAAAGAAAATTCTGTCTGGATAGTCTCTGTAGACAGATGACTTGAACTAAAAGGTCTCAGGATTTGGCCTCGGACATTTCTTCTTTCCCGAGCTCTCTAGACCAGCAACCGGCCTACTGCCCATGTGGCCTGGGAAAAGGAAGATACTCAAAGATTTGCAAAATCTGTACTGATCTCTGTGTGCCAAGAGAGGCCTATGCATAATACT
>JADRCD010208109.1:0-21526 GCA_019843815.1 Montemys delectorum | reverse complement strand
CCTTCACTCAAAAGTGGGCTCGTGTATGAGTTCTATCCTACAGAAGAGCAAGGACTCACCTAGCCAGCACCACTTGGTTATCTGATTTGTAAAAGTGTATTAGAAATAGAATGAGCTGAGCTTCGCTGGAATACAGGAAAATTAGACTAACGTCCAAACAGACAATGAATTTGAGTGAGAACAAGGAGGTCTGGGGCTTGGCAGGCACTGCAGGAACAGCCTGGGTAAGCAAAATCCTGTCTCCCATGGGCACTCCTGGGGAACGTAGAAGGACGTTTTTCTCCTCTCCTCTGCTCTTCCTCCTTTCTTCCTCCCTCTTTCCTTCCTTCTTTTGTGTGAGTGTGTGTTTATGGGTGCATGGGTAACAAATGCATCTGGGTGCAAGTGTGTGTGTGTGTGTGTGTGTGTGTGTTAGAGAGAGAGAGAGAAAAAGAGGCGGGGGGGAGAGAAGTCCAGAGGACAAGCTTAGTGTCATTCCTTAAGTGCTATCCACTCTGTTTTTCAGAGTTCTGGAGCTTGGCAGTTAGGCTGAGTTGGCTGGCCAGAAAGCTCCAGGGACAGCCCTGACTACCACCACCTCCCCAGCGCTGAGATTATAGGTGAAGACCAACACACCTAGCTTTGGGGATGATTCACATGTATTGTGGCCAGAGTGTCAAGGTCAGAGGACAACCTTCTGGAACTGGTTCTCTTCTTTCAACTTCACGTGGGTTACAGGGCTTGAACGCAGGTAACTGGGCTTGGTGACAGGAGCCTGTAGAGCCATCTCTCCCACCCAAAGCCCTCAGCTTTTTTTTTTTTTTTTTTTTTTTTTTTTTTTTTGCGAAGATTCTGAGAATTAAACTCTGGTCTTCCTGCTTGCATGGCCTTAGTCCCTGCTCCCTCACCCTTTATTTGAGACAGGATCTCATGTAGCCCAGGCTGGCCTTAGGCAAGATACGTAGCTGAGAATGACCTTGATTCCAGATCCTCCTACCTTCACCTCCCAAGTACTGAGATTACAGATACCTACTATGTCCAGCAAGACATTTTATATAAAGCCAGTGGCAGCTGTGATTAAAGGCTTTTGCTTTTGCTGACTCCATCTTAAGGATGGTCTGGTTGCTGAGTGAATACTACATCCTGCCTCCAGGATGCTCAGCCTCTATGGCATGTCTCCTCCTCTTTGGGTTTTTTTGGGGGGCGTACTACCCTGTTCCAGACCTGCCTCCTTTTGAGCAGTGGAGGGCTCTACATAACCCCTGAGGTCCGAGCTATTGACTGTAGTCTCTTGGGCTGACAGATTCTTCACTCAGCAACTCCTATGGGGCAACCCAGAAGGCCTACGGTAGCTGGGTCCCTTCTGTTATTCTTAGCGTGTCTTTTAGAAATAACAGGCAGCTTCCTGCAAAACCTCACTTTTTTTCTTGCTTGCCTCAGGCAGAAAGTTTTGGTCTTTAACCTTTATGTTAAATGACACCATGCTTGAGGATGTAGCTCGCTTTCCTCCCACGTTGCCTGTCGCACTGCTGAGTTCAGGGTGCAACAGGAGCAGATTCCACAGCCAGGGCTCACTCAGCAATTACACCAAAAGTCATGGGGGCCCTGACTATGGAAGCCTGAGATGCCCAGCTAGAGGGAGGGCAAGCAAAGCCGTGTAGTATCCCCAAGATCTAAACCCCAGCTCCCAGCTCGTGTGAGCACTTATGGGAGTGACTGATAAGCTGATCTCAGGTTTGTCTAAAACAAAAATACACTCCTAAAAAAAAAAAAAAAAAAAAAAAAAAAGGACTCATTTTGTTTGTGTGCCTGTGTATCTGTGTAGGGGTTCGTAACAGTAAGTTTTAGGTGCCCACTGAGGCCTCAGATCAGGCTGTCTCATGTGGGTTCTGGGAAGCAAACTCAGGTCCTCTATAAGAGCAGTAGGAGCCCTTAACTCCTGGGCTACCCCACTAGCTCCAAGGCTTACTTCTCTTAAGAGACCTTCTATAAGAGGCCAGAAAGATGGCTGCGTGGTTAAGAGCATACAGTACTCTTTCAGAGGACGAGTTCAAATCCTAGCACTCATGTTAAGTGGCTCATATGCCTTACAATTCCAGCATCAGGGCATCTTGCATCTTTCTCTGGCCATTGCAGGCACCTCCACATGAGTGTGGCATTTACCCACACAGACACCTCCATGGACACATACACACACACACACACACACACACACACACACACACTCATAAATAAAGACAAACCACAGCCAAATGAGCCCCCTGTAGGATGATGGTGTGTCTAGCTTGAAGATGCTCCACTTCAATATCTTGGTCAGTCAACATCATTAAGAACTGGAATAGCTCAGCGGACATGCCTCAGTTGGTAGATGCTTGCCTCGCATGCATGAAGCCCTGGGTTCAATCCTCAACATCAAATAAACCAGAGGACTCCCTCTGTATCTTGGGAGGCAGAGGAAAGAGGATTGTAAGTTCATGGCCAGCCTAGTGAGTCAAAGGCTAACTTAGGATACATAAGACTCTGTCTCAAATTTAAAAAAAAAAATCTAAATCGGAATGTAGATCAGTGTAGTCTCTCCCTAGCATGCAAGAGGCCCAGAACTATTACAAAAAAAAAAAGAACCTAATAAAAATGGGGTTGCCCAGCAACAGAGACATTAACATTTCATTTGTAGCACATACTATAAAAGTCAGACAGCTGAAATACCCCATGGAGGCACCTGACTGCTTACCTTGGAGTATATCATAAACAACCCCTCCTTTTTATTCTTAAAATTGTTAAAGCTACAGTGATATTAAGTGAATAATCCAGCATTAAAGGGCGCCCCGTGGCCTTCAGCTGGACTCACCAGCCATTCATATTCTCTTTCTCCTCTCCGTGAGTTCACGCACAGACAGGCAGACAGATGCACAGATTCACAGAGCTTGAGCCATTCGGAAGTCGGCAGTAGGCATCATGACTCTAAGTGTTTCAGGATGTATTTTCTTAGAAGGAAAACATCATCCCCTTAATCCCAATGCCACAAACCTGTCCAGGAAAATGCACATTGATGCGTTAAAGGGTAAAAAGATGATGGTTGCTTAACATACGAGATGAACTTTCGTCACTGGTGAAAGGACAGTAAGGTAGGTATACTGGCTGGTTTTGTGTGTCAACTTGACACAGGCTGGAGTTATCACAGAGAAGGGAGCTTCAGTTGGGGAAGTGCTTCCATGAGATCCAGCTGTGGGGCATTTTCTCAATTAGTGATCAAGTGGGTAGGGCCCCTTGTGGGTGGTGCCATCCCTGGGCTGGAAGTCTTGGGTTCTATAAGAGAGCAGACTGAGCAAGCCAGAGGAAGCAAGCCAGTAAGAAACATCCCTCCATGGCCTCTGCATCAGCTCCTGCTTCCTGACCTGCTTGAGTTCCAGTCCTGACTTCCTCTGGTGATCAACAGCAATGTGGAAGTAAGCTGAATAAACCCTTTCCTCCCCAACTTGCTTTTTGGTCATGATGTTTGTGCAGGAATAGAAACCCTGACTAAGACAGTAGGTGTGTGGAACAAAAGTCAAAGAGCTTCATCAGTGGGAAATATGACTCCTTTCTACCTCCCCTTCCCCTCTCCCTCACTCCTTCTCCATCTGCTTCCCTTCTTAGCTCCCCTGTTCCCTCCCATCCTCTTCCTTTCTCCCTTCCTTCCCTGTAGCAGGAACAGCTGGGCCACCTCTATGTAAACCTCTATTTTAGCCTCAAAAGCATCTCCTGCAGGAGGACTAGTTGAGGACTGCCTAGTTGAGGACTGCCTAAGAGCCCAAGGATTGCCAGCACAGCCAATCGGGTACTGCTGTTTTAAAAGAGATGCTTTCTTGGGACCAATGGGGAGTTTTAAAGGAGCTCGCATCACAGTACAGATGAGCTTGCTGCGTAGGAGTTTCTCACCCGTTCCCAAAGTCTGGATTGTTGACTCTGCATCATCTCACCTCCAACACCCACCTCCCCACGCCCCACTCCTGCCCAGGGCAGGTAGGGTCAAGTGGTGAGTAGTTGAGGTCACAGGCAGCACTTCCCTTTCAGTGCTCAGATGAAGCCCGGGGCAAGTGCTTTACCACTGAACTGCACCCCAGCCTCAGATTGGCTTCTTGTTGATGGGCAAAGGTTCCTGTGCAATGCTATCTATTGACATAGAGCCAATAAACTATGCAGAGTCTCTAGGGGGTCAAAACTAGCTGACCCCAAGTATGTGTTGTAGAGCAGGAGTCGACCGTTTATCCATAAAAAACTAATACGTAAATATGCCAGGCTTTCCAAACCATATGACTATTGTTATTACAGCCTCCCAACTGTGACATTGGACATAAGTCAGCATAGCCAATATATGAGGGAATAAATAGGGCTGTGTGCTGATAAAGTTCTATTTATAAATAAACACAGGTGGTGGCAACCCTGCCCATTGGTTATAATCTACCCTTTCCTATGCAGTGTGTACTACTCTATCCTAGCACGAAATTTCACTGAGGGGTCCGGTGGGTAGACTGGTTGTCTAGCATGTGAGGAGCCAAAGGTTCAAATCCATAACCAGACTTGACACATCCTCTATAATCCTAGCACTGGGGAGGTAGAGACTGGAAGGTCAGAACTCCAGGTCATTCAAGGTTGCATGGAGATGCAGCCTGCATCCTAGGCTGATAGCCAGCCTGAGCCACAGGAGTCTCTGTTCACTGCCCCCTTCCTTCCCCCCCCCAACAAAACACTTAAAATAGGACATTCCTGTGGCCCCCCTAAATTCATATGAAGTATTTTTAAATTTATTTTAATTAATTTCTTAAGAATCTCACACATGCTTACAATACATTTTGATTATATTCACCCAATCATTCCGCTCCAATCTCTCCCAGATCCACTGGTATCCCCGCCCTCTCCCAAACTTTATGTTCTTGATTTTGTTTATTTCCTTATCTCTTTTCCTTTTTAAGAGGCGAATTTGCGCAGCCCATTTACTCGTGAGTGTGAGGCTAGCCACTGGAGCATTTGTTAAATGTACACCCAGGGGCTGTACACTTAACAAAAACTGATAATTCCTCCCCTAGAAGATATCAACTGTCAGTAGTTCTAAGCCCCATACCTTTGATGCCCCACCCCTTTATGCCCTGCCACCTCCACGCCCACCCTTACACTCCCTGCCCACTCCATGCTAAAATGGCTGTGCGTTCATGGGTGCCACAGTCCAGTGGTGTCCAAAAGACACTTTCTCTTGGCTCCTCCCTGACCTATCGGTCTTCCAGTCTTTCATCCCTCTTCCATGATGGTTGCCAAGCCTTCAGGAGGGAGAATAATATAAATGCTCCATTTGCTGAGCCGGCTGAAAACATTTACTCTCTGCCTTCTGATTGGTTGTGAGTTTCTGTGTTAACCGCTATCTACTGCACAAAGGCATGTTTCTGATAAGGGCTGGGAGCTGGACAATCTATGGTATACAGTTATACATTTAAAGAGCAATTTGAGGGCTGGGGAGATGGCTTAGCAATGAAGAGCACTGGTTGCTCTTCCAGAGGTCCTGAGTTCAATTCCCAACAATGACACGGTGGCTCACAACCATCTGTATGGGATCCAATACCTTCTTCTGGTGTGTCTGAAGACAGTGACACTGTACATACATAAGTATATAAATCTTAAAGGGCAATTTGATTATTTAATATAATACTAAGCAGTATGTTCACTCTGGGGCCGGTGGGGCTCCCCAACTATAGCACCTTGGACAGATTTGCTCCCTGACCATCATGCCTTGGGCAGATTTGTGGTACCAGACATGTCTCCTCCTGTGGAGTTGGTCCCAGGTCCAACTGGAAAGCGTAACAATTACCGCCATTCACAGGGCTCTCAGCTTGGAAAGACCATTGATGTCGACATTTTACCCGTGACTGCCTTTCGCTACTGAGAGCTGGCCAGCGGGGTTGAAGCTTCCTGGTCCCTACTAACTTGATTTCTCTATTTCCAGTTGTCGTCAACATATACAAGCAGTTGGGTTACAGTGTCTACAGGCCAGTCATAGAGTACTACTCAGCCAGCAACGGGGAGCCTGATGAGGATGCCTATGATGTGAGAGAAGCACTTTCCAGGGACACTGAGAAGAAATCCATCATACCATTAGCTCATTCTGCGAGGCCCGAGGACATCGAATAACCATGGGCAGTGGTTCTTAGGCAGGTGTTCCAGACAGTTTGTGGACATACTATTTTCATAGGATGATCTTGGAGCTCTATTAGGAGGAAAGTCAGCATTTAAGTCTTAAAGACTTCAAAAAATGCAGGCTCTAAACTTCAAATCTCACCCTTCCAATGAGCAATAGCATACATGTTCGAACTGTTTGCCATAGTAAAATTCAATCAAGGCAGCTAAGTCAGAAGGACACGTTCCACTATCGTGGTTGACAGTACATGCCAAGGAGAGTCTCTGTGATCTGCACAATCGTCTTGCCAGCAAGAACGCACGCGGACACCAGGATCCTTCTGCAACAAGCGTTTATTGCATCTTTAAGAGGAAGACCCTAAGCCCCGAAAAGGCACTGCTTATATACACCCTGGAGCGGTGTGTTCATCTCTGATTGGCTGTTTGCTCATTACCTCATGTGATGCCCCGGGATAGGCTGTGACTTGGCACGCTCTGGCCCTTAGCACATGCGCAGACTACTTGTTACAGGGAGAAGACACCGGATGCCAGTGCCATCTTGTAATGGCAATTGAGCTAGCTCGGGCGTGGCTCTCTACAAATCTCCCTGCATCCTCCTCCTAAATCCTGTGCCTGAGAACCACTGCTGCACATATATAAATATATAAATATATACACATTTATATTATTTTGTATTGATCTGTTAATTGAAGCTTTAAAATCATATATGAAATGTATAGTAAAATACATTGTTGACTATGAAAAAAAAAATATGTGTGGTGTCTTCAGCAACAGGATCCTGCCATCAAGTCTACCGGGCAACTAGGGGCAGGGGCAACAAAATGTTCAAGTCTTAACCCCCCAGAAGGGGACCGTTTCCTCAGAAGGCAGATGCATTTGGGGACAAGGCCTTCAAAGAGATGAGTAAAGTAAAAAGAAGTCAGGAGGATATGTCCTATTTCAACATGGTTGATGTCCTTATAAGAAGTAGATTAGGGTACTGGCAGCCATAGAGGAAAGCCCACTGAGGACACGAGGAAATGACAGTTGTACCGTGCCCTTGAGAGGCCTCCAAAGGCACCAAAAGAAGACCTTGACCTCAGACTTCTGACCCTAGAACAAAGAAAATATTAAGTCACTCATTGTGTGGGATGGTACTACCACAGCCAGAGCCATCTTTCTGTTTTGAAAAGACAGCGACATGGTCACATGTCAGGCGAGTCAGATGGACCAGTGTTTCCTAACATTTTATCAGGTGCAATGTCTTCAATGTGGGGGTTCAGTGTCAAACACATTTCAGTGCTTAGGCACCCACAGCATCATCGGGGTGTTGGAGGCTCTTGAGATGCGCTGTGATCTAGTCTGTCATTCTGATAGACTAGAGTCTGGCATTCTGAGGGTGTAAATATGTCCATAGATGGAGCTTGGAAAATGTGGAATTCAGAAGACTAGAGAAGAATGTATGTTCCAGGCAGGGGTGAAACAGGGACTCCTGTGCCCCAGTATTGGGAGGTCTTGACAGAGAGAACAAGGTCTGGGGGCCTAAGATAAGGCAGGGTTCTTGGAGCTCCAAGCTCATGTCGAGTGCTGGTCCTGAGGCCGGGGTGTAGCTGAGTTGCTGGAACGCTTACCTATCTATCATCCATGAAGTCTGGGTTTGATCCCCAGCCCAGCACCATGGTGTGATGGTGTAATTCAAGCACTCAGGAGGTGGAAACAGGAGAACCAAAAACTCAAGGTCATTCTTGACTATATAGCAACTTTGAGACCCTGTCTCTAAAAACTAAACAAATCTGGCTTTGAAGCTATTAAAGTCATTGTCTGGTTCCAGGAGGGTGTGAGGCAGTGAGTATCCAGGGATAGAATGAAGAGTGGGAGCTGGCGCATCTGGCCTCATCATCTTCCGTTGGTATTTTGAAACCCATCTTAAAAGCCCAAATGAGTCCCCCTCTATGAGCACTCCATTAATGAGAAAAAGGCCCGGATGATACCTGCAATGTCAACCACTGGCCACCAGATGGCACTCTGTCCCCGCTGTGCAGGCTCACAGCCCAGGGCCTCAGGAAATGGGTCACTGTGCCTCCCTTGCCCAACACTCCCCCTCCTCCCTCAGCAGTCAGTGTCTACACCACAGGAAGCTCTTTGGAGACATGTGTGAAACTCCACACCGCATGGCTTAGCTTTGCCTCCTGTTCCTCCTGGGGACACATCAGCAAGATCTCACCTACCCTGAAGAGGCCAAAAGAATCCTCCACGCGCTCACATGCTTGTGTCCTGATTGGACACTGAGCTTCCATTTTGAAACCTGCTGTCCAGGAGAAGCACACTTGATGGAAGAGAAGCATTTTCTAGAACTATGTATTGATAGGTCTGCACCCCTGGAGCTAATGCAGCCTTGCAAACACGGCTACCTTGGCATTTAGACCACTTACAGTGGGGTGTAAGACTCTGACGTAATCCCCAACCTCAGCCCTGGAGAATTAATGAGTTGCTCATGCCATGAGCCATGAAAGAAAGACTTGCACTGGGGTGGGTGGTTACTGCTTGCCTAGAGTGATGGAATGAGCCATGGGGCTGGAGGCCAAAGGACTCGGGCCACCCATGCAGGGAAATAACTCCCAGAGATCCATCGCAGGCATGGAACGGGCACGGAGCAGTCGCTCCATCTGAAGCTTGTATGCCTCCCAGACTTGCACATCTGAGACTTGGGGTCCATCCCATAGGAGCCAGTCCATGACCAAAATCTGGCAGTTGGAAATCTACTCTTGTCAAGCTCTGGCTTTTAGGCAGAGAGCCCTGTCCTCGCTTTCAACTCCAAAAGCAATGAATAATTAATCATCACATTCTCGAATGGAGAGGACATTTCAATGGATGACTGACACTTTCAATAGGGTTCTCTGATGGTTGCTGTTGGTCCCTTCTGTCTGAGGCAAGACCCCAGGAGTGAAAGGAAGCGAAGACAGAGGCAACATTGTGTTTATTATGGGCTGTGCTTTTGACCCATCAGAAACTTGAGTGGCTAAAGAGCAGCTGGATCGGATATTTACCTTGGCACCTGCCCCGCACCAGGCGCTCTCTCCCATATGTCATATAAGTAGTTTCTGACTCTATACAAAGGGCAACTGCTTGGCAGTTGGCTTCGAACCCCGTTGTGTGAGTGTATGGGTGCACATGTGCATATGGGTGCCTGTGTGTGGTAGCTTGCATGTGTATATATATGTGTATGAAAGGCCAGAAGACAATCTCAAGTGTTCTTTCTTAAATACTGCCCATATTTTTTTTTTTGAGACTATTTGGTCTGACCTCACCAAGCAGACTAGACTGACTGGCCAGTGAGGCCTAGGGATCTATCTACCTGAGTCCTTGTATTAGTTAGGGTTTTACTGCTGTGAACAGATACCATGACCAAGGCAACTGCTATAAAAACAACATTTAGTTGGGGCTGGCTTACAGGTTCAGAGGTTCAGTCCATTATCACCAAAGCAGGAAGCATGGCAGCATCCAGGCAGGCATGGTGCAGGAGGAGCTGAGAGTTCTACGTCTTCATCTAAAGACACACAGGAGACTGGCTTCCAGGCAACTAGGAGGAGAATCTCTAAGCCCACCCCCACAAGGACATGCTTCCTCCAACAAGGCCACACCCACTCCAACAAGGCCACACCTCCTAATAGTGCCACCTCCTGGGACAAGCATATTGAAACCACCAAAGTCCAAGTCCCAAGTACTGGGACTACAAGTGTAAGCCAACACTTGTAGTTTTTTTTTTTTTTTTTTTGAGTTTGCTTTGTTTTGTTTGCTTTTCTCTTTAGTGTGAATTCTGGGCATTGAATTCAAGTCTTCATGGTTGCAGGGCAAGCACTTTACCAGCTAAGCCCAGCTCTGTACCTGGGTAATCACATGAAGAACCTATGTTTAGGGAGGCAAGGCGGCTTGGCTTGCCCGAAGTCACATGGCTAGTAAACATGTGCTCTAGGAGTTGGTATATGTCTGACTTCAAAGCCTGGGTTTATTTCTCACCACCAAAGTTTCATAAGCTCATGAACTTCATAGAGTCAGGACAGACCTGGTGTGGTGTGTGTGTGTGTGTGTGTGTGTGGTGTTACAGATATGTGTGAGTTGCTTTGTACACCTGTGTACATGCAGAGAGGTCAGAGGGGGAAGACAGGTGTCCTGCTCTGCCTTGTCCCCCTACAGGATAGCCTATACCTGAACCCAGAGCTAGGCTGGCAGTAGACAAGCCTGGGTGATCCTCCTGTCTTCATCTTGTACACCCTGGGGTTACCGGAGAGTGTGGCCATGCCCAGCTTCTTACATGTGTGCTAGAGAGTTGAACTGCAGTCTTCATGCTTGGCCATCAGATGTTCTTGCCTGCCTAGTCATTTTCCCAAGCCCTCCAGGATTTCCTACATTGAAAGCTAAATAAATGTGGCCATAGATAAATGTGGTCATATATGAAGTCAAAGGCTGAAGCTGGAAGACCGAGACTTCAGAATTCAGAGAGCCTGGGATCGGAGAGACAACATAGCAGTTACAAACACTTGTTATTCTTTCCGAGGATTCACATGCAGGTCCCAGCACCAATGTTGGGCATCTCACAACTGCATGTAACTCTAGCTCCAGGGGATTTGATACCCTCTTCTGGGTACCCACAAGGGGTATTATATAACTGTAGAATTATACATAAACAAAAATAAAGCTTTAAAGGATAGTTTGGGGGAGGCAGCAAGATAAATGTGGAAGATTTTCTATTTAAAAAAAAAAAAAAGACAGACAGAAAAAGAATAGAGGTCCTGTGTCACGACACAGATGCAGGAGGGAGATGAGTTTAACTCTCTTCTTGCCCAGCTCAGCTCCACAAGGAACAGCTGAGGAACATGGAGCTAGAGAGCACACAGGCCTCTCCTGCCCTAACATGCCCCTCCCCCCGACACTACATCCCAAAAAGATGAGTCTGGTGCAGCAGGGTCTCCACAGTGGGGAGAGGTGTGTCAGTAAAAGCAGGGAGGGAGTCAGGGCTCCAGCCATCACCTGCATCCCCCTTGAGGAGTTCTCTCAACCTTTCAGGGGCCTTGACTCAAGGAAACTGATCCTCGGCTTCAATGCAGAAAGAAGTTCAGGAGAAACCAGTAAAAAGCAGAGTTAGAAAGAAAGAAAGGTAGAAAGAAAGGTATTTGGGAGAATGGATAGGCAACCCGCAAACATAGATGTGGGCTTCCAGGAGAGTCTGTCTGTCCTAGAAGTCTGTCCTAGCAGTAGGCATATATATTGTTTTGAGTTGACACCGAACATTTTTCCTCTTTTTCCAGTAAGTGAGATGTCTAGGGTGGCTCTGGAGGTGACTTGGATAGGATATAATCTGATAAATAAAACCAGGAACCACCAGGATTGCACAAGAGGTTAGGGCCTGTCCTTTCCAGTGTACAGGACTTCTGGTGAGATTCATAGAAGAGTGTACTGACAGCCAAAGGAAGAGGAGCCCTACACTGGACTCTGGGGTCGAGGGCTCCTTTCCATTCCCACATGCTTTCACTTTCCTTGTCTCCTTCACGGTGAGCATCTGGCCTCGGCCACAGAACGTGGTGGAGTCAGAAATAGGACCAATTGAGGATGCCACTGTCTCTCGGGTGCTCTATTCTGCTTGTTCTCGCTGTTTGCTGTTTCCGGGGACTCCTGTTAGTCTGATGAGGAAACCCAAGAGCACCTTCCTTCCGGTTTTCATTCTGTCAGGAAACCTGGCTTCAGATCCCCGAGAGCTTCATTGGTCCTTGAAACTGTGGCCAACCAGCCACATTTCTGTCCTGCATCGGCCCAAGCAACACTTGGGTAATGCTGAGCTGGGGGAGCTCTGGGTGTCCGTCATCCTAGGGTGCACATGCTCCAAGCCAGGGAATTACCAGGAAGAGAGAAAAGGGAGAGGGGACCAGCTGGGGAGGTGAGCATGTTTCATTGCGTTCATTTTGGAAGTGGCTGCTGAAGTTTGCACAGGTGATAAGTGGGTAATGGTTAGGCTGTAGAGAGCCCCTTGAGCCGAAGCTCCTGTGAAATGCTGGCGGGACCGGGGCCTCTGAGCAACGTCTTATTTAGTGTTCAGAGCCCACTTAGGTTTCAATGCCAACTTCTATCCTCTGACCCATAACTCTTCAGAGTGCCCGAGGCAGGTTGTAGGACACACATATTTGGGTATCCACCGAAGACTGTTCTTTTTACTTTCAGAGCACACACAGTCATGCAAACAAACAAACACATACACGTACAAATTTAAATTAATAAAATAAAATCATCTCTTCCCTTGCTGGATGGCAGTGGAGCTACAATATCCCTGGGGCCAAGAAAAGAAACAAGGGGAGGAGGCCAGGCCTGGCGCAGATTAGATGGGCAAACTGTGATTCAGAAAGAACATTTCTCTCTATATGTTAGAGAGAGACAGAGAGAGAGGGGGAGAAGGGGAGGAAGGGACGGAGCAGGGGGAGGGAGAGAGGAAAGGAAGGAGGGAGGAAGGGAGGAAGGAGGAGGGAGAGAGAGAGGAAGAGAGAGAGACAGAGAGAGAGGGAGGGGAGAAAGGAGAAAGGGATGGAGGGAGGGAGAGGAAAGGAAGGAGGGAGGAAGGAGGAGGGAGAGAGAGAGGAAGAGAGAGAGACAGAGAGACAGAAAGACAGAAGGAGAGACCCACTGGCCTCAGGCACACACTGCTAGGAACTGTTGCCCTAGAAAGCAGCATCGCCAGGGTGATCTTCATTTCCTCTTTCCTCTGTGGCAGAAAGCTGGATGTCCTGGGACTAAGAGTGTCAGAAATGAGCCTGACACCGGAGTTCACTGTATTGGGGTAGGAACCATGGGCTTCCCGGAAGTAGTCATGAACTCTCTTCCATTCCTACACACCCCTTCTGCAGATCTAAAGACATAGTTGGACAGGAAAGGATATCTGCGTATTTGTGTTCCGCAGAATAATTACACTATAACCAGATCGAGTAATATCCATAGATGCACTCATGGACACGGGCACCTTCAGACACATGCACACATGCACACACACGCTCACACACACATGCACACACATGCATACACACACAAAGAAAGAGGCCTACCTTTAAGTAATACATTCCTAAAAATCAGCACGTAATCCAGAATGTCATACACATATGTGTGTGTGTATGTATGTATGTATGTGTGCATGTGCATCATGGCGTGAGCATGGACTCGTAGATCAGTCTCCACTTCAGTTCTCATCGTTGCTTTCTTTGAGACAGTCTCTTGTTTGCTGAGGCCCAGGCCAGGGTAGCAGGCCCATGAGGTGATAGGGGTTCTCCTGTCTCCACCTCTCATGTCCCTGGGGGAAATGCTGGAGTTATAGACAGGCATGCTGCTGTGTAGGGTCATGTGGGGGCCATGCAAATGTCCTACAAAGGGTCGGGGGGCCCTCAGTTCACCCCTACTCCCCATTCTTGGAAGTGATTTGCAGTTCTTATTAGACTGTCTCTATTTCTGTTTCTACCCCGTGTCTCCGGTAGGTATTACCTTTTCCGTGGGACACAAGAGCCTGGAATCCGGTTCCTTTGAGCACAGGTCTGTGGCTCAGCACCCCTAAGATGCTTTTTCTTTCCCACTGTTTTTCTCTACCTTCCATGCTTAACTTAAACACTCCATCTTTCCCCTCCTCTGGCCACTGCTAGGATTTGAAGTTTTTCTGCCCTGTCGTTTTCTCCCAAAACTTTTAATAAAATTGGTCTTACCCTCCTTCTGAGTCCACCTTTAAATTCTTTTATTAATGACACTAAGAACCCCAAACGATACCTTCGCTCCCCAGTAACAATACCATGTTGGACCTGCTTAGCCACAGACCAAACCCCCTTCTCCTCTCATTGTTTAGGGACATCGGCTTCTGCCCCAAGGATGTTAGTTTTAAGAGATTTACTGCAGATGTCCGAGATCAAGGCGCAGGCCGGATGTCTTAGCTCTTGGCCTTTGTATGTCTGTCTGGTAAGCAAACTTACCTTTTCACCCAAATGCACCCAAAGACACAGACCAGAAGTCGGGAGGAAACACGTGGAGCAGGCACTTGAATGCAAACATTTCTAATGGTACACAGCAGCTGACGGTTCCTGGGTGAGCTTCCTGGGCTGTGCTTGCTTGATGACAGACGAACAAACCATCATTGGTGTTGATCTGGGTCAACTGCTGCCTTCTCTTTTCCCTTCATTCCTTGCTTCCGCCAATGTGAGGGGCTTTTCATCAAAGATTTAACTCTCTGGGTCTGAAGATACAGTTTAGTCGGTGGAATGCTTGTCTAACATGCATGAAGCCCAGGGTTCAATCCCCAGCCCTGTATAAACCAGGTATGTTAGTACACCCCTGTAACCCAGCCCTCAAGAAGTGGGGTGGGGGTGGGAGGGACAAAAGCTCAGGGTTGGTCTAAGCTACATAATGAGTCTAAGGCTAACCTGGGTTACAGGAGACCCTGTCTCAGAAGGAACAAAAACAAAATATAAATATCTGGATTGATAACCCTTCTTAATTTAGCATTTGGTTCTGTGAATATCTTGCCCATCACAGCCCGATATACAAAAGAAAGCAGGGGAGAGGAGAGAAACCGAGTAGTCAAGTGTTGCTTACCTTCCAGGCTCACCCTGTCTTGACTCTCTGTCCCTTGGGTTTTGTTCTCTGAAGAGACACTACTCTGCTGTGGCTTGAGTTGCTTCCCCTTGGGAAGCGATCCTGAACTATTCCAAGTCTTGTGAACTTGACTCTGTGTGGAAGGAGGACTTTTTTGCATGTACAAGCCAGAGGACAGGTGGTAGGGAGGGGTCCAACCTACTGAAGCTGTGTCCTTATGAGAAGAGAATAGACCCAGGCAGGGACACCGTGGTATGGAGGGCTGAAAAGCCACAGCACTGAGCTGCAGGTGGCTAGTGTCACTGGAAGAGGCCGATCCATGTAGGTTTCTGAAGCAGGTGGCCCTGGTGACCCCTTGATCTCAGCTTCCTGCCTGCAGAACCATAAGACAATCAGGTTCTGTCATTCAAAGCTGCACAGTTTGTGTTACCTTTGTTACTGGCACCCTGGGAAAGTGCACTCGGGGTACTGTTGGAGAGACGCCGGAGACCCCAGGCTTTGAAATCAGATCCGAAATTGAACCAAGGTACACGGATTCATGACTTGATTTTCGGCAACTTTCTCACCAAGCCTCATTCCTTCCCTGAAACCTAAGTGGCCCGTGAGAGGCTAATAATGAGGCTCTTCTTGCAGGATGATTGCAGGGATGAAACGGAATAGGGTATGTACACCAGTTAGGAATGCTTGCATTAGCGGAACAGAGGCTCTACAGGACTCTGTGGAAACGGCTTTGGGTGTGAGAATGGTGGGCAGTGGCATAGCATGCAGGGAAATGAGTCAGCTTGGCTCCAGACCTGAGCACCAGCCAGCTGGCCGGCACCCTCACCTCCCAACTCTGCCCTACGTAACAGTCTAGCCAGTTCCTGCCTGGCTCCCTCCCATCACGTAAGCTCTCCCCACCTTCACTTCCAAAGGGTCACAGTTTTAGCACCCAGAAGGGAATCAACCTGAAGGTTTCACGTGGAGGTGGCTCTCTGTCTCAGACTCTTTGGCTGTTCCCCTCTGCGCCCTCCTTCCTACGCCTCTCACATCCCATCGGGGTTTCGAGTTCATATTTGAGTCTCTTCCCACACGGTGTTCACATGTGCCCCCTTTCTACATCTTGTGATGTCTTTGCACAGATGTATTTAGGCTCACGGTCTCAGAGGTATTATTAGCACTTATGGTGGAGAGAGTGTGGTGAAGCAGAGAAGCTCAGATTGTGGCTCCAGGGAAGCAGAGAAAAATAACACAGGAGGGCAACTGAGCACAATATAGCCCCACAGACAAGCCCCTGGGATACTTCCTGCAGCTAGAGTCTCCTAGGAGGGTCTTAAGCCAATCACATTGATCATTAGGACTCATTGCCTTTCCTCAGATGTCTCCTGATTGGTCCTTGGCCTGGATCCTAAGCATCTGAGGATTGGGAGCATGCCTTACTGTGCTATTCAGTTAGGTACTATTCAGGTCATTAATACACTGGTTCCATGGCTCAAATTGAAGAGAACGTTCCAGAAGTAGCTTAAGAAGTACATGGAAGCATTCTGGATCCTTAGAGTATCCACAACTGGGGAATAAGTTCCATGCGTTTCCCCTGGGCTTCAGTCTCATCTAGTTCTTTAGTTAGTTAGTTTGTTTAAAAAAAAAAAACCAAAAATAGTATTTGAATAACAAAATAAATTAATAACCTATGGATGGAATGCAAGTTTTTGCTGTCAACTTTTAAAAGATGAAATTTAAACTTTCGAAGAAATGTTTAGAAAGGTATTCACATCTGTGGTGGTGGAGCTCAAAGAGAATCTGGGGCAGTAAGTGATGGTCCAGACACCTCAGCAGGAAGGTGGGCTGAACATGAGGGTCCCGCCCACGTGGCCTGTAAGTCTATGAAAAGACAGAACAGGAGGTAGGTTTAGACAAAGAAAGAGGAGGAAGGTGAGCCAAAAGAAACAGGTTTTTCCCCCAGAGGGCTAGGAAGAAGCCTTCAGTTCCTTCAGCACTGTGTCTACTGACACAGACATGTTTCAGAACCCAAACACACAGGCATAGAAAGAGCTAGAAATAGCCTAGCCCAACCCCCCTCATTTGGAAGCTGGTAAAATGGAAGCTCAAAGAACTTAAGAGACTTGTGGTCATGTTGCAGGTAGGCCGTGCCAGACAGAGCTTTGTTGTCAATATTCACAGTAGGGCTGGGATTTCAAAATGAAGTTGCAATGGCCTTCAACAGGATGGTGGAACACAGTATCTTAGTTAGGGTTTTACTGCTGTGAACAGACAACTCCAAGGACAACGTTTAATTGGGGTTGGCTTACAGGATCAGAGATTCAGTCCATTATCATCAAGATGGGAGCATGGCATCATCCAGGCAGGCATGGTGCAGGAGGAGCTGAGAGTTCTACATCTTCATCTGAGGGCTGCTAGGAGAAGATTAGCTCCCAGGCAGCTAGGATGAGGGTCTTAAAGCCCACACCCACAGTGACACACCTACTCCAACAGGGCCACACCTTCTAATAGTGCCACTCCCTGGGCCCAGCATATGCAAACCATTGCATATGGGATTGCCATTCTGCTGAAGTAAAATGTGGGGCAGTAATTCCTGAAAAGGAAAGGATTGGGTTATTAATTGCTTTCTTCATTGCTCTCGCTGAGTGCTTGACAGCAAGAACATACAACAGGAAGGATTTACTTTTCCCTTAGTCTGAGCTATCGGAATGGAGAAGATGTTACAGCACACAGATATATGGCAGTAGGAGCCAGAGACAGCTTGCTAGCATCTCAGAGATCACGAAACCGATGGATGGGGCTGGGGCGGAGATGAGGAATAGGGAGACTAGAAGCGAGGTGGGGCTGTAACCCCTAAGACTGCCTCCCAGTCACCCCCTTCCTCCACACAGGCCCCTCCTGAAGTTCCCACAACATTTCCAAAATAGCATCACAAGCTGGCAGCCATGTGTTCAAACTCATGAGCCTGTGGGGGACCATATTTTATTTGAACCGTGATGGAGACAAATAGTAAAACCACAGTAAAGGTTAGGGAGATGTGTTGGTGTTTGTTACATACACACAGGGTCCTGCGTTCACTTCCCCAACACTCACCTAAAAACTGATTGTGGCATCACAGTGCTGGTGAGATAGAAAAAGGCCTTGGATCTCATTGGTTGTCCAGCCTAGCCAAACTGGTGAGATCCAGTTCTAGTGAGAAGGAGGCGGGGAAAGAGCTGGATGTAATGCTTCATGCCTTTAATCTCTGCACTAGGGAAAACAGAGGCAGGCAGATCTCTGTGAGTCTGAGATCAGACTGTTCTACATAGTAAGTTCTAGGACAGCTAGAGTTACAAAGTGAGACCTTGTCTCAAAACAAATAAAAAAAAAAGGTGGGGAGAAATTGAGAAAGACACCTGATATTGGTGTCTGCCTTCCACATGCACACACACATGCACATACACATGTGCACACACACACACATGCACACACCTATTCCCCAAATACACTGAGCAAAGGGGGACGAGGGAGGGGTGAAGTAAGTCTGTGTTGACCCAGTGAGCACTGAGTCTGTTTCCCCAGATTGTTTTTCAGCATCCAAGGTCACTGGGATAAGTGTGAGTGTTTTCTGACTGAACAAGATTTAGGGTTCTTAGGAAAGTCTATGGAAACATCTCACTATTTTCTGAAAACAAAACAAGACCAGAAAAGCAGTGGACTTGGGATCCAACCATATACATTTGCATTTGTGGTGCCTGGTTTATTTGCAGACACAGTGGAAAGGTCACCTCATCTGAAATACAAGCAGAGCTCCGTGTTGCCAAACCGGAGTGCCAAGCAAGTATTTCTTGAGAGGGGCCTCTACTGGGAGGTCACAGGCAGATGACATGTTTTCTGTGCCATTTGGTGCTTGGGGAGGGCCAACAGTTGTCATGGCACAGAGGCACGATGTGTTCTGGCAAGGATCAGCTGGCAGTTTCTCTGAGACACCCTTGCCTCTTGTCAAAATGCAGAGAAGGTTCAGTTGGCTGAGTACCTGCCATGCAAATATGAGGTCCTCATATAGAAGTCTGGATGTGGTGGCATGCACTTGTAATCCCTGGGGATGTGGAGACAAGAAAATACCGGGGGGTCCCACCAAAAGATCCTGCCTCAAAAAACAAGATGGGCAGCTTCTGAGGAACAACACTTGAGGTTAATCTGTGGTCCACACATACACATGCAAATGCACACTAACACACACATATGCATACATACAATACACAACACATACATACACATATACACATACATATACACATATACACATTAACAAACATGAATACATACACACACATGCACACATACACACATATATACATGCGCATATACCCACACCCACATACACATATGCACATATGCACAAGGCATACACACATATACATACACACATGCATACACACATATATACACACATACACACATATATACATATACACATACATGCATACACACATACACATTTACACATACATATGCACATGCAAACACATATACATACACACGTGCATACGCACATATACACATACACAAATAAAGACATTAAAAATAAATAAAATCTTTCCATAGCTGGGGTTAACTGAAGGAGAGAAATCTCAGTGTTCCCACTCTAGGCCTCCTTCTAACTATTCCAGGAATATTCTTTCTGTCAGCCTTTCATTAATTGTCAAGAGGAAATACTTCTTCTGTGGGGCAACATTTGGAATGAGCCACTGACATAACTCCCTTCATTTTCTGTCCAACTGGAAGAGCTCCAGGAGGCTGGACCAGCCATGGAGTAGCTCCAAACATCCCACACAGCTGAGAGGTTGAGGTGAGGCTGTGTGCTTTCCTGCCCCCCAGATGTGAGTGATGTTTAATGAACTTTGAGAACAAATCCTAACAACTGAGTCTATTTCATAACTAATACTTGAAAGGATGAGTCAGGGGCTGGAGAGATGGATCTATAGTTAAGAGCACTGGCTGCTCTTCATAAAACCTGAGTTCAATTCCTAGTACCAACATGGTGACTCACAACCTGAACTCCTGTTCCAAGAGATCTGATGCCCTCTTCTGGACCCCTCAGTTACTGCACATATGCAGTGCACAGACACTTGTGCAGACAAAACATCCAGACACTGGGTGTGATAGCACACACCTTTAATCCCCGCACTGGACACTCAGAGGAAGACAGATCTCTGTGAGTTCAAGTCCAGCCAAGGATATATACTGGGAGTTTCTCAAAACAAACAAGTAAACAACAACAACAACAAACCAAAGCAAACCAAAGCAAAATAAATCCATCCATCCACACAAAATAAAATATAAAAGTCAGAGAAAGAATGGCACTTGTGCACATTCAAGATGCCGTTATAGAAGTTTCTGTGATTAATCTAAAATTATTGTGCAGCAAACTTTAGAAAATGCACAAAACTCTTGTGCTTTATTTTCCTCTGATGGATAGTTACACTTCACAGTCAACTTGGCTGGATTTAGAATCACCATGGAAACACCATTGGATACAGCTAAAAGAGAGTTCAGCTGAACTGGGAAGAAGATGATGGTGATACCTCTCCAGGATGAGGTCTTGAAGTGAATTAAAAGAAAGTGAATCGCTGGGCGGTGGTGGCACACGTCTTTAATCCCAGCACTTGGGAGGCAGAGGCAGGTGGATTTCTGAGTTTGAGGCCAGCCTGGTCTACAGAGTTCCAGGACAGCCAGGGCTACACAGAGAAACCCTGTCAAGAAAAAAAAAAAAAAAGAAAGAAAGAAAGTGAATTGGAAGGTGGTGCATGCTTTTAATCCCAGCATCTAGAAGACAGAAGCAGGTGGATCTCTGTGGGTTCAAGGCCAGCCTAGTCTATAGATAGAGTTCCAAGACAGTCTAAGCTACACAGTAAGACCCTGTCTTAAAAATAAAAAAAAAAAGGAAGGAAGGAAGGAAGGGAGGGAGGAAGGAAGGAAGGGAGCTGAGCACCAGCATTTATTTCTCTCTGCTTCCTGGCTATGGATGCCATGTGACCAGCTGTTTCCTGACTGTGGTTTTCATGTGACCAGCTGTTTCCTGACTGTGGTTTCCATGTGACCAGCTGTTTCCTGACTGTGGATGCCACATGACCAGCTACTTCATGCTCTACCAGGAAGATGCCTTCACCAGGAGGGACTGTCTGGTCTTAAACTGAGAGACAAAGTAAACCTTCCCTCCTTCCTTAAATTACCAAGATCAGGTATTTTGTCACAGCACCGAGAAAAATGACAATATAGTTGCTAATCTAGAATCTTTAAAGTTTCAGGAGTCTAGTGAGATGGATCAGTGGGTGAAGGAATTTGCTGCCAATCCCGAAAACCTGAGTTCAATCCCTGGAACCCACATAGTGAAAGTAAAGAACTGACTCCACAATATTATGCTCTTACTGCCATGTACACAACACACACACACACACACACACACACACACACACACACACACATACATGCATACACACACAGAGGACATCTCCTGTGTGGAGGTCAGGAGACAATTTGTAGGAGCCATTTTTTGTGAAATTTGGAGACTCAAACTCAGGCCGTCAGGTGTGGTGAAAGGCTCCTGAGAAGCCATCCTACTGGACCTTAGTGTTTATAATACTTTGAATCTGTAAAAGGATTTCTCTCTGTCTCTTTGCTTAAAGTTGCATGAACACATTAATTCTCCTTTCTTTCTCTGATTTATTTCAATTGGATGAATGGCTAACTCTGAGGCAGAGATAAAGGGGAGCAAAAATATTTTTTCAAATGCTCAGGCTACATTCTAGGGGAGGCACTGAGGGGACAAGTG